>JAVCKU010000161.1:9386956-9397978 GCA_032273985.1 Hypsolebias coamazonicus | reverse complement strand
GTTGTTTGTCTCGTTTGTCTCCATGTGGCCCTGTGATGGACTTGCGACCTGTCCAGGGTGTACCCCGCCCCTTGCACTGTGATTGCTGGACATGGGCACCGGCAAACCCAGTGACCCAAAATGGAAGAAGCGGGTAAAGATAATGGATGGATGAATATATTGCAAGGCTTTAGAAACTTTTCCCATACTCTTGCAATGTTCTTAATAATGGTCTAACTCAGATTGGGTAGCGGCAGGGCAGCTGACTCAGGACCTGAAAGTTCCAGGTTTGATCCCCAGCCATTCCCACATTTCGTGGTGTCTCTAAGCAAGACACCAAATTCTTAATTGCTCCCTGGGCGCTTGCATAGCTGCCCACTGCTCCACCTGGGTGTACCCCAGGTGCGATGGGTTAAATGCAGAGAACCAATTTCGTCATTGTATAGGAACATACAATGATGACAACACATAGCACTTTACTTAAACACTCTAAAAGAGCACAGCAAAGACAACAGACAAACTGATGCTACGGTTACAGAGCCAATCAGCGCCCGGGGGTTGACTGGCCATCAGGAGCACCGGGACATTTCCTGAACTGGGAAGTGTCCATACTCGGTTTGGTTCAATTCGGGTTAAGGCTCGGTTTGGGTCGCGCTTGATTATTTCAAATAACAATCCATAGCGCTCAGTCTGGTATTCATCTCGCTGAAGTTCCCACAGCAGTGATGGGGAACTCCCGTCCCCTTCTTTCTCTTTCTGAGGCTTTCTGTCACAGCTCTGCCTCAAAAAAAGAAAGGAGGGGTCCCCTCGGTGATCACTGAGTGGGCCAGGCCACCGGGAAACAATGTGTACAATCTTACATTGAAAACCCGCAAAAGAGTGAGTCCGCAAAAGTCTAACCGCAAAGTATTGAGAGACTATTATAGTATGTATTTAGGAATGAAACTGTTCAAAGACTGAACGCTACAACTTTGTAAAATAGTAAAGATAATAATAATAATAATAAAAAGTGAGTTTTGACACCAGGACCAAGCAGAAAAAAAGTGTTATGTGGTGTCTATTAGTACAACTATGAAGACTGAAAAAAAATGGCTGCAACAGTCAGTTTTACAGATATTAGGATAAAATTGGAAATAGTAGTACAAAGTCTTAAATTTTCCATCTCACTAGCTGTTACTTTATCCTTGTGCGTCCTTTTACTTGAAAAAAGACAAATGCTTCCCGACAGTTGCTGTATCAGCTAAGATGAAACTAAAAAACAAACAAACAAAATATGTTGTCCTTAAAGCTTTTAAAAAAAAAAAAAAAAACTCCAGCCAAGATCTGCTCTGATGCTTTGTCTCTTGACAGAGAAAGAAAACATCTTCCACACGACTCGCTCAATGCAACCATCTTCTGCTCTGCCAGGTTTAAATAATACATATAGAAGTTTAGTTTTTACTTGCTAACCTGAATCGACTTTTCTTCCCCTGACTGTGTGATATGTGGCTCAAACCGTTGGATCTTCTAAACCAAAAGACGACGGGCTGGCTGCGTGAAATCTGGTTTTATTTGCGGTTCCTGTCACATCGATTTGAAAGTCGTTTCCAGACCGTTCTTTAAAGCACCTCGGTGTGTGTATTCATGTGGCAGTTTGCAGCCTCCACAATGATGAATTGTGTAATGATTAACAGAGACGCGTCTGCTGCTTCATACTGTAAGAGCTGCCATCGGTTTCAGATTCAGTAAATTGTCCTAAAATTAATCATGGCATAAATGATCTCGGGGCTCTTTAAGCTGCATGGTTAAAACCACATTATAAAAAGAAACCTAATTTCCTTCAAGCAGCATTTGGCACAAGTAAAGAGGAAAGACTTGATTGAAAAGGACTACATGCTTTAAAACTGTTGGTGTTGAGGAGGAAAAACTGGGACTGTAGCTGTGCGCACCGACACTGACTGGCTCTGCTGGAATGTACAAAGGTGTGGATGAGCGTCTGTGTGAGTGGGTTGTTGTTTGCCAGACTGCGGGGTAGACATGAGAACTTGGCCAACTTGCAGAGCAAATATTTATCCCAGACTGTTC
The DNA here is from genome assembly GCA_032273985.1 of Hypsolebias coamazonicus. Lineage (NCBI taxonomy): Eukaryota > Metazoa > Chordata > Actinopteri > Cyprinodontiformes > Rivulidae > Hypsolebias > Hypsolebias coamazonicus. The sequence goes on along the minus strand of JAVCKU010000161.1, from coordinate 9,395,935 downwards.
AGGAGGCTCCAGTGAAAGACATATGGGCACCTTCTTCAGACCGGGAACTCTCTTCAATGCATCTTCTAATTTTTCCACCACTTCAATCTTAATCATTTTGCTTGTTAGGAGTTACAGTAGTCCCTCAATTATCCAAGAGGTTACGTTCCAGACACTATTGCGATAGGTGAAAAACCGCAAAGTAGGAACACTGTATTTTAGTATTTATATGTATTTTAAGGCTTCTCACACTTGCAATGTTCTAAACTCTTAAACCTATGTCGTTTTAACAACATACGTAAATGTACTGTACCGCAAACTTTTATAGGGGTACTCACCAGTGAAGATGCTACAACTTGAAAGATGAGTTCAGCTTCAGGATTATTTGCGACTTTCCTGCCAGTTCTGTGATCTTAATAGATATTATCGTTACTTCTGACTTTGCGTTGCAAAACTATTTTTTAACCACATTGGTTTCTCTGCTAGGGTTTGCTTCCTCCATCGCTGCTCTTTTGAATTTCAGCAGAAAACAGCAGCCCGAAGTATCGTTGGATTCTAGGCTATTGGTTGTACTGTGTAGGCTTACTGAAGAAAAACAAAAAACAAAAAAAAACAACGACAAAATGGTAGCGCCTATCCAAAGTATTTTTTGTCATATTGGTTGGTTCCCGCTCCCGTAAACTTTTTTATCCTGTACTGTCCCAATTACGTGTTACAGTTGACAATTGTGTTTCTGTACAATCTTACGTTGAAAACCCATGAACGAGCGAGTCTGCGAAAGTTGAACCGCGAAGTAGCGAGGGACTACTGTACTTTGCACTTGTGATGGAAAAGAGATAAGCTTATTGATCACACCATCCAAAGACAAACAGGTCAAGAGAGAAACCCAGACATCCCACTCCCCAGAAACACTCTACTCTACTCTTGGGTAGCTGTGGATGAGTGGTTAGAACAGTTGTTCTTCAATGGGAGAGTTGGGGGTTCTATTCCACCAGCAGTCACATGCCGAAGTGTCCCTGGGCAAGACACTGGGCAAGACAATGAACCCCTCATTGCCTCTGATGTGTGTACCATCGGTGTATGAATGTGATAAAGCTCTGATTATTCTTTGTAGGGCTCTAGTAGAGTGCTGTATGAATGGGTAAATGAGGGCACAGATTGTGTTGTAAAGCACTTTATCTTGACAAGACAGAAAAACGCTATACAAGTACAGTCCATTTACCGTACACTACAGCTATGCCCTGTAGGATCCAAATGAGTTCCCCAGGCCAGAGGAGATAAATAATATCCCTCTGGCAAGTTCTGGATCTGCCCTGAAATCTTTTCCATGTAGGACATGCTGAGAAAAGGTGGCGTCCTAACCAGATGAATGAACCACCTCAGCTGACTCCTTTCGATGGAAAGGAGAAGTGGCTCTACTACGAACTCCCCTTGGATGAAATGGTTCCTCAGCTTATCTCTAAGGCTAAGTCTAGCCACCCTATGAAGGAAGCCAACTTCAGCTGCTTGTATCGTGCTCTTTTGATTATGATCCGTAGCTCATGACCAGGTGAAGATTATACCGTAGAAGGACCAGTGAAACCAGAGCTTTGTCTTTTGGCTAAGCTTCGTTTTCACCGCAACAGACCAGAGCAACACCCTCATTATCTGTTCAGTCAATCCTACAGTCACTCAGGAACATGACTAAGAGATCCGTGAAGTCCAACGCCTGAGGTAAAAACTCAGTCCCTAGAAGAAGCGTTCCACCTTTTTCCATTGACACCTCTCAGACTTAGAGTGAACAGCTCATGGCAACAACACACATCTTTAACATTTGGCAACAATTACAGCAGAATGAAAAGGAAATATTTTATTTGCTTGTGTCTAAAAAATAATTCAGCTATTTTGTTTTCTCTCAATAAAAAGTTGGACACTGATAAGAAGTGCTTCTAGCGTATTTCAATCTGCAGATGGGAGTGGACAAAAATGAAATTGGCCTAGAAAATTGAAATAGATGCATTTCTAGTGACTGTGTCAGGGCAGAGTGTGTGTTAGCTTTCTCAAAAATTAAAGTAGCCAAAGACACCAACTTTACAAAGGTCTGATGACAAGACGGACAACAAGTGCACAGCTGAACTGAAATGCATGGAAATGGCTTAAAATTAGACATGAAGTCTGTTAAATTTCATTTGCAGGTTTTTAATGTGAAGACAAACAATAAAACAAAAAACAGTCTTTAGATGTACAAATGTGTCATTTTACAGCTCAGACGCTCAAACGCACTGACTGGTAGCATCTTCCAATGAACTTGGCGTGTTTGAATGGTTGAACATCTCACAACAAGGAGAATCAAAAGGAAAAAGCATTGAAAGGGACTTGAACTGGGACCTGGACGAAACACGTCAGATGTCATGATAATGTGACTCCTGCTCTCCTGTAGGATTACTGTGGACACAAAGTCCCCATGTCATAAAATGAACAGCGGCATGACGCAACCACCACTGTCCTGTCAGCGACGATTCATATTCATATTCTGCTGATCTCCAAAAGCCCTCCAGCACCAGCAGCGTCTGCTTGCGGCAGAGAGCAACGCGGCGTCACCAAGTTGTTCGGACACACGGCAACAATGACGCCAGCGGTTAAGCACCTATAAAACCCGATCATTGCACGACACGGCAACCGTGAAAAAAAAACAAAACAAAAACTGATGACATGTTTCCAGTTATCTTGATGACTGGCTGTGAATAAACAATTTCATTAACCGTAAATGAAAGTGCAAAAGAAGATAAACAGTAAACAGAGCGCAGGGACGTAAAAGCACCAATCCTGCCTTTTCCATCATCTCTTTTTCATCCTCCTTCCTGTCGGACCACCTCTTTAATATGCTATTTCTACTTGTTCTGTTCCTGACCAGCTACGATCACACAAGTAAACAACACCGTTAAGTGCATTTCATTTCCTCTCCTCTGCCAATTTGATGCTTGTAAGGTTCCACTTAGATGTTGTGACGCCTGCGGTGGAGAAGAACATTGTGTTGACGGCTGTGGACGAGTGTGTGTCTGTGTGTGTAGGAGGGAGAATGGGCTCTGGTGCACAAAATAATTACAGCTTGGACCCTACAGATTGAGCTGTAACACAGGAGGATGTGGAAACAAAATTGTCTGCTGAGCTGCCGAATTCACACTATGTTTTTGCCAATTAAAACTTTATTAATATTCCCCTATGTATTAGAATAGAAGGTATGCAGATTAATTTATATGAAAGAAATGAAGCTGCTTTTAAAATGTGTGTAGTTTTATGCGAAAGGTTTCAGTCATCCCTCATTTCTTTGGATTTTAGCTTCAAAAATTCATATCTTAGTGGATGTTAAAGAGGCCTTCATCAATAACTGCAAACTCTGAGGGTTTCTTTTAAGTTTACCTTTAAAACGTTTTTTTTTTTTATTTTTTTACTCGATTTAAAAAGAATGCTTTTAAGCCACTTAATCATTGACCACTTATCATTGAATCTTTCAGACAAGAAAGGCTCCTAAAATAAAAAAAAAAATCAACAAGTAAAGTGTCAACAAATGCAAAACATTTTAGCAAAGAACCACCTTTACATTGGATCTTTAGCTTTTAGTTAGCGAGCTAACAAGCTAAGACCAGATAACTACCGGTAGTAACTTTAATACCAGCAGCCTGGCACAAAAACACAAGTTGGTCACATTTTAGTTAAATTATTAAAAACATAAAAAAAAATTAGTTGATAAACTTGCAATCAGAGGTCTTAAAAAAATTCTTCAGACAGTTTGAAGGTGCTTTTATTAGCTAGCATATCATCATTGATGGTTAGTTCCAATATATTTACCGGAAGTTGAATTAAAAAAAAAAAAAGTATATATATATATATATATATACATACCGGTACATACACACACATACTAAAAACACCACAGTTTAACAAACTTAGCTTACTTTTTTAAAATTTGAGTGTTGTTAAAAATTATTTGTACCATGTTCTTCAGAAGAGATGCTAGCAACTTCAGCTAGTAACTTGCTAGCTAGCAATGTTAGTAGCAGCCGTTAATCAAAAAACAGCTTGTTCCAGTTGGTTTAGTTAAATTTATTAAACAAATTATTAAAATTACACAAATATTGTTGTTTTGTTTACAAAGAATAATTCTTCAGGCATTATAAAGGTTTTATTTGATAAAGCTACTTGCTAGCTTTTAACGTTACTACCAGCAGCTTCTCGCACAGGTTACTTTTATTTATTTTATTAGCATGGGTGGAGATGGGCTTTTTTGGGGGGGGTGGGGTATGAAAAATAGTAAAGATAACATTGTTCGACTAACGTTGTTGTTTTTTTTATTCATGTGGTATCCAAAACAGTAATTCTCCAGACATTTTGATTAAGTTTGCTGCAGTGGTTTTAAAAGACATAAATTGTATTTTAGCACTAATGTCATTTTCAAAGAGCTATTTGCTGGAAATTTGTCAAACAGTTGAAGATAAACTGAATAATATATCTCTTAGGTCTTAGCACAATTTTTAGATGCTTGCCCACTATTTTAGGTAAAATTTCTTCTTCTTCGGCTGCTCCCTTATTCAGGAGTCACCACAGCAAGCTAAAGCCCCGTTTACACGACAACAATCCAATGGAAAAAAAAAAAAAAAACGCCATAACAAATGCCCAGGTGATGTCCAAACTGAAAGGAGTCCGGGGAAATTAGATTTATAAGAGTCAGAAGCACAAACAATACTCTGGTATCCATCACTGTTGATAGTTTCTTCTTCTGTGGATTGTAGGAAGCCGTTATGTTTTGCGTCATACTGCTATTTTTTTCTGTTTACACGACAACGAATGTCGACGTTTTTGAACCATTGCACTCTGGAACCCGTTCTCAATTTGTGCCGTTGTCAGAGGAAACGTTCTCTATTGTCGAGTAAATGAACAGTACAAACGCAACAAAACTCTTCCATTTTCACCAGAAACCATTTTCGTGTAAACAGGGCCTGTCTCGCACGAAGACTTGCCGATTGTTTTTACTCCGGATGCCCTTCCGGACTCAACCACAGACCACCGAGCTACCACAGCCCTCTTGTGTGGAGCAGAGAGCTGCTATCTAGTGCGCCCAGGGGAGCAGATGGTGGGGGGTTAAGAGCCTTGCTCAAGGGCACAGAGTGGGGCAAACGAGGGCAGAGGCAGATGTGTACAAGCTGCTCAATATGCTTTCATGGTGTACCAAGACTGGACAGAAAATGAGTGAAAAATTTTAGGAAAACTTTGAAATACCTTTGAAGGTTGGCCCAGTCTCACTGGGTGTGCTGAACTGGTATAGGTTTTTAGAAACACCCCACCAGGGATACAAACGCTGACGTACAGGGCTGGTTAGCACATTTATGTCATTAATGCTTACTGCACTTAAGGACAACATAAAACCCTCTGCTTCAAGTTGTTCCTGTGCTTTTTTTTAAAGGGCATTAAATATTCCAGTTGTTGCACAACTGTTAGAAACAGGAATTAGTAATGCTAGTAATAGTTCTTTTTTTTTTTTTTTAGTCAGCGATACAAAGAAACCATTGATAAAATATACAAGGGACTGGAATCAGATCAGCAAACAGATGTGGCCAGCTGTCTGGACAATACACACACACTTACTGTACAAACCCAGTCTTATTCTGTGGTTTACACAATTAAAAGACAAGAAAAGAAAAAAAAGCGTAAATCTGAGGAAGCTGTTGGTGGTTTAACCCAGCTGTGGTGCTGACGCTGAGGTGACGCAGAGGTGAGGCAACGCTCTAAAGGTTAATGATCGTTCTCATGCCAATAATGGCAGCGATGAGCAAACATCTCCGTTCCTTCGACCCGTCTGTCCTGATGAGTTACATAAAGCAAATCCAAGGGGGGCATTTGCTCCCTCTCTTTGGTACCTTGGAGAAAATAAACTGATCCAGTAACAGGGAGGTGGCCCCACATGTGCAGTTCATTCATTTTTAAATGCAGACCCACAGCTGTGTAGCTGGAAAAGTATCGCACGAAACGTGCGCTAGGTGTCATTACTCATAGTTTACAGCGCAATTTGCTCGTTTCTCTGAAATAAATCCAGAAACTGGACTTATTGGCAGTTCGTCTTGCTGATCACACTGAAAAGAGCTGCAGAGTACATTCACCCTGCTCACTTTATCAGAATTACGCAACAGAAGAGTGACTTTGCGTTTCCCTTATACTTTCTCTGCAGGCGGCCGGAGTTGAGCAATCCAGATGAAGTCGAACGACGGCCTCGCAGGTCGTGTGAGCCAGAGATCCCAGTTCCTCATGGAAATATACAGTTTGGGCTTTTTCGTGCAACATGTGGCTGAAGCAAAGAGCTGAAATCGCTAAGAAAACATGGGATTTTAAGTTTATAATTTCATCTTTTTAAAAGGGATTGTCTTTTACTATGGTGAGCTAAAGACCAATTAAACTACAGTATTTTATTCTAATAAAAAATAAATACAAACTTTATTCTCAGTCATCCTGGTTTTGGTGTCACTTAAATAAAAGATATCCTTAATCTCAGTCTGTAAGCTATTATTTTGCAAAGACCACTGTTATACCAGTCCACCTTAATCTCAATACTTTAAAATTGAAAACCTTAGTGTATTAGTGTAGCCCAAGTTTTTTTTTTAAATAAAATGACAGTACAGAAATGTTGAATACAGTATTCATTAATGAAAAGAAGATGTGAGAAAATGATTTTGATCATTTATAAATGAATAGAAAATAATACATGTTTTAAACGTTTGCAGATGATATTGTGATCTGGGGTGAGAACAGGTGGAAAAGAACTTGGAGAGGTGGTGGTATACACTTGAAAGAAGAGGAACAAAAGTCAGCCATAGTAAGACAGAGTATGTGTGTGTGAATAAAAGGGAGGCCGGTGGAACAGTGAGGTGTGCGAGAGGTCCCGGGTTTAAATCTCGGACGAGCCCCCAATTAATATGTTGTGTCCACCAAAGACAACATATCGAAGGAGGACATGGGACTCACAAATAGGGGTTCAAACAATCAATTTATTCAGCCGCTTCCTGTAGGAGAAGAAAAAAGAACCCCAATTCTCGAGTCCAACAAAAAATACATAAAAAATGGTGGACGTAACATGAGGCTACAAGGAGCAGAGGTCACAAAGATGCAGGACTTCAAGTATTTGGGGTCCACTGTCCAGGAAAATGGGGAGTCTGGTAAAGAGGTGAAGAAGAGAGTCCAGGCAGGATGGAGCGGACGGAGAAAAGTTTCAGGAGTGATTTGTGACAAAACAGTGGCAACAAAGGTGAAAGAAAAAGTTTACAAGACAGTGGTGAGACCAGCTATGTTGTATGGTTTGAAGACAGAGACATGGACAAAAAGTCAGGAGAAAGAACTGGAAGTGGCAGAAATGAAAATGTTGAGGTTCTCCTTAGGAGTGACAATGATGGATAAGATTAGGAATGAGATCATCAGAGGTACAGCACAGGTTGAACAACTGGGAGATAAAGTTAAGGAGGCCAGACTGAGATGGTTTGGACATGTAATGGTAGAAGGATGTTAGAAATGCAACTGCCAGGAAAAAGACAAAGAGGAAGGCCAAAGAGGAAATATATGGATGCAGTTAGAGAGGACATGGAGGTAGAGGAGGATGACTCGCTGTGGCGACCCCTGAAGAGGGAACAGCCGAAAGAAGAAGAAGAAGACGAAGATGTGTGCGGCTAAGGGGGGGCAGAAAATCAGAGCTGAGGGGGTGTTTGTCCTTTCATGGCCGTCAAAATGTACTAAATCCCTGCTTCTGCCTGCATTCTGCATTATTCAGACACAGACCCCGCTCTGATGTCTGCAAGGATATTTTTGGATCTCACCTGTTTGGGTCGCACGTCCGCTGAGTGCAGCGGTTTAATGTCCATTTGGGCGATGGATGGATTGCTGGTAGGAGTCCATCTGAAGCTTAACTAAACTTTTTATAACTTCTTTCAACTAGCCGGTCAGCATGCAGCCAAATGACCATGTGCGACTGGTGATAGTATGGCAAGCCATGTTGCCATATAATTGGATCGTGAGCTGCGTGCGTCTGCTGATTCAATTAAAAGCCCAACACTGACCCAGCCCGCCCATCCAGCACATTATTATGGCCCGCCCCAAATTCGGGTCGGGCTGGGCTTCGGGCCCAGGTTAGAAATGAAAGCTCTGGTGCCCACTAGATTAATCTTCAGACACCTCAATCATATGAGGGAATTATGCTTTCTAGTTTTTATGCTGCTTTAATGTATACCGTAGTTTACTCAAATGATTGGTGTGGCCAAAAATATTCTACAGATGTCCACCCCTTGGCTCCACCATTGTGCCTGGCTTCAGGCAAGCAATAAATAAATAAACAAATAATAAATAAATAAAATCTAACTCTATTCTTCGACAGAGTAATGTGTACCCTTGTAATATCTTGCAATGAAAACATTATTTACCTGTGTTGGAGATAAATATTCTTGCTTATCTTACTCACAAAGAACCACACTTTTCATTCAACCTGTATTTATACAGGTTAGTCTCATTGAGCCTCGGGGACTCTTTTACAACAGAGATTTGAAACTTCATGGCAGGAAAAGATTTTAACCAGTATTTTCTTGCAAGGTCAGATTTTCAGGACAGGTTACATAAAGTACACGCATGAAGACGAGTCAGAAGAATCTGCCACGAGCTGCATTCTGAACTTGCTTTTATAGCCTTATCAGTTCAGCTGAGGTCACAGAACTTGGAGGTGTCCATGGCTGCTAAATGCTGCAGCTTTACCCAGCTCTCTGCTAATCCAAACATATGGTTCATGGGCAGAATTAAGATTCTCAGCCATAGTAATACAAACATCCTTAAACGTTGACCAACTACAGGTAGTCCTCGACTTACGTTCGAGTTCCGTTCCTACGGGCTGAACTTAACTCGAATTGAACTCAAGTCTGAACTCATTACACGTGGCGAACGTAAGTCCGGATTTTGGCCGTAAGTCGAAAAAAGAACGGTAAACGGCTTTTTAAA
>JAVCKU010000161.1:9311008-9325461 GCA_032273985.1 Hypsolebias coamazonicus | reverse complement strand
ATATATATATATATATATATATATATATATATATATATATACACACACACAATAAATATTTTTTCCATCTTGTTTTAAATTATTTTTCATTCATTTTTCACCCTTTAAGTTTTAGTGTTTTTACAGCCTTGGTGTAACTTTAGAAGTATCTATAATAGCTTAACGCACCATCTTGCAGAGATGATATTTCTCTCCTTTAATGAAGACGTGGCTTCTTGTATCTTTGCCACAGCTCTAAAATGAGTGAGTCTGCTGTAAAGATACTTTGTCTCTCTGAGGGTTTGTGGTTTAAAATGGCCTTTATCAACATCCAGCAGCTTCTTTTTTTATAAACATGCTCTTTGACTTCCTCGTCTCTGTGTTGCAGAAGACAGGAAGTGTCCCAGGTACATGATACAGACGGTTTGTGTGTTTATATCCTGAAACTTGTCATGAGGTTGCACACTTTGTGCAGCCATTTTTTTTTTTTTTTACACGCAGAAGAATCTGTCAGTGTATTCTCTGATAAACCTTTGTGATATTTTTGTATCTGAAAGTAGAAGAATTTCAGTTTTAATGCACGTAATGTTTGAAAAAGAGACACTTTGAGTTGATCTCAGACTTTTTAACTGAATATTTTGTTTTATTAAATGGAAAGTTTGAGCCTTTTGAGGAGTTGTGACCTATTAGAATCATATCTGTTGCGTTTAGCTTTTCAACAGTTTAAATCTAACAGGACGGACAAGCTAACGGCTAGTCCGTACGTGGCCAAGATCCAAGAGGCTTCCTGCCATGTTAAACTACTCCAATCTTAAAGCATTTACGGTAGTTCATGTGGATGCTATTTTGCAAATCTTTGTTTCCTGTACTTTCACACTACCGGCACATGAAATTCTGTGGTCATTTGAAACGCGGGATGCTAGCTTTAGCATTTCTGGTGCAGCCTGGGTTCACTTCCTGCACAGAACAACCATGTGATGCAGAGCTGATGATTACTTAAAGATTTATTAAACAATGTTTGCATGAACTACTCTGGAAATCAGAAGCTTGTAGTCGTTTAAACAACACTAATCCTGTTGCAGACAATTATCGGTTATCGATAATTACCGGTAAACCATTATTGGTTCATCGATTAGTCCAATTGAAGCCGCTTAATGTTTTTTTAACTTGTCAGTTTCATATAACATGTTGCATTTGGTGTTTTACAGAAAATATATTATGTTTCTTTTGCATGTGAAGAGCTACAGCTAGCCGCTGCTGCTATTTGCATTTAAAACATAAACATCTATGTAATTACCAGTAGCTATGAAGTTAGAGGCAGTGTAAAGATTTATAAACTAGCATCAGCCTGAACGGTTGTGACGTTTTTGAGATTTGACTTGTAAGACGAGGGTAATCCACTTTGGTTTGTGATCCGCTCAGACTAGCCATTAGCTCGTCATTCTGTTTAGAATTAAACGTTATTTCTCCAAACTTGGGTCATACAAAGAGCAATCTGCAACAGGTAAGATATTATTGTTCATTATCTTCCCACAGTACCAAATCAGTTTAAGCCAGTGTTTAAACCGAGTTGTTGTTGTGGAGTTGGAATTAAACCGAGCTGAACACGAGCTCCGTTGGTAAAAGTCCCCGTTGCAGTCATTTAAAACCCTTTTTCTTTCCGTTCCTCAGAGCAGACAAGGAGTCGTGGATTCGATCGAAGTACGTAGAGAAGAAGTTTATCCAGAAGCTGCCGGAGACTGGCAGGAACCCCCTGCTGAGGCGATCCAGCGCCAAGAGAACCAGAGCAACGACGCAGGATCGGAATGTGCAGCGACCGCCTCTCAAACCCAAACCGAGCCGAGCCACGCTGCCTCGGCTGACGGGTAAACCTCACACCACGCCGCAGAGACTTGCTTGTTTGCTCCAGCTGATCAAAAGAACAGACGTTAGCTGTTGATCCAGCAAAACAAGATGAGCCCAAAGCTCTTGTCTGCTGTGTTTGTGTGCTGTCAGCAGGATAAACCTTTTCTCTCTCCTTAGGGCTTAGCCCCAGCGACATTGTCCACAAGAACAATACTGGCTTTCATAAAGGTGAGATAAGTCCCACACACATGGAGGTTTTATCTGACTCCACAAGATAAAGCACAAAGTTAAATTTGAGCGTTCAAAAGTGATAAAAATGTGACATTTCAGTTTTTTTCTTAAAATAAATCAAAATAAACATGAGCTGATAAAAACTTCCCTCAGATGAAGAAGAGGAAGAGGAAGATCTCAGCGGCCTTCACCCCGGGGCGCTGTTGTATCGCTCAGCCGCTCTGCAGAACTTCCCCGTCATGGCCGACGCTCTGGCCCACGGAGCGGACGTCAACTGGGTCAACTTGGCCGAGGAGTCGAGCACGCCTCTGATCCAGGCCGTCTCAGTGGTGAGCAGAACCTTCAGAGCACTTATTTCTCCTGGAAAAGCCTAGAAACCTTCCTGTTGCACCAATCACATGTCCATGGTACAAATATCTCATAAAAAAACTGGACAGTTGTGGCAATTTAACCTTCAGTACCTCATTTAATCAGTGGTGGGCACGGTTCCTCTAAACCGCTAATAGCAGAACTAACTTCACATTAAAAGCGTACAGGAGAAGGTGGTTTGCATGGAGAAATGCTATGTTATGCTATGCAGAGCTTAGCACTGTCCAGTGACATCACCACCCCCGCAGTGATTTTCTTCTTCATATCTTCCACAAACAGTCTCTGACTCACGGAGTCGGTTTACAGACAATAACAGAGACTTTAACATAAATGCCAAACCAGAACAGGAAAATATTGAAAACCCATTTTCACACTCAGAAACATTGCAAACAGAATTCCTTCCCAGGATGCATTGCAACACTACGTTGTCTCTGGGACGTGACTCTCTCACACATTTTACACATACAGTATTTAATACGAACAGATTTATTACAGAGAATATTGGCGATGACGCACAGCAACTTTGTAGTTGGTTTATAAAAGTAGTTAACCGAAAAAAGTCTTGCCAAAGTGAGTTACCGTAATTTATTATAATAAATGACACGAAGGGGACGGCCGACACACATTGAATGCATCACTCTGTTTCAGCGCAGCCGAGTTCTGCTCCGCCTTCTTGGTTCTGATGGACTGGATTAATTTCTGAAAGTTCACCTCTGAACAGGACATGGATGCTTTATTTGTGATTTATGAACCGTTTTGATCTTACAGTATCTGTGACAGCAGTATATGAGAAAAGTTAGAGCTTTAGCGTTAGCTTCTGATACATTTTATTTATCGGTTTAGCATTAGCTAAGCTAATTTTTTTAGTACCGGTAAGCAAATTAGCAGTTAGCATAGCTAACTTTTTGGTTAGCTGTACCCACTACTGCATTTAATACATATTGACCAGAAAGATTTGATTGTTTTAGTCTTTTTGTGTTAAATGGATCGCCGATTACTTGCACATATTTGCCTTAATATGTTATTTCTTGATTCCACTTAAAGTTGTTGTTTGTGAAACTCATTACTTTATAAATTAAAAATGTTTATTACAATTTTTCGCCTAGGAATTTTGCCATTATTTTACCGACGCAGTGCATTCTGGGGCAATGACGTTCATTGGTTGTAGTGGAGACTAAAGCATGAATCTAAGCTAAAAAGTTATAACATGACAATAAAGTTGTATTTTGGTAGTCTTTATGCACAATACATGGATCAAAACCAGGGCTTAATTTGAGCCGGATCCTGCCAGAACAGGATCCGTGAACTCTCTTATTTTGACAAGGTTAATTCCGGTAACTCTTTGTTTGGATCTGGCTTGGATCCGGTAACTCTCAGGCTTACTAATAATAAAGTTATGAACAAATATGACTGCCTCGAACAACTAAAACTTATATTGGATATGTAAACTAAAAATAATTATATCCTGATGCATGTTCAATGATCCAGGTAGAAAAATCTAAAAAAGTTGAGTCAGGTCCTCTGGACGTTCAAAAAATGAAATAATTAATAATTATATAAACACTACGGTAATTTTAAACACAACAAACAACACAACACACTTTATTAATATCTTGTAGAGTACGATCATCTGCCCTTTCAAGTGTAGCATTTCTGCTTCTACCCTTAAAAAAAATCTCCGCCCCTAAAAGAGTGCTGCGGGCGAGTGCCTGGAGGTTTCACATGAGGAGTCGGACAGTGAATTCAGCGTAGAAGAGTCTCCTCGGAACCGTCAAGTAGAGGGGGGTGGGCTGTTTACAAATGTAGATGTTTAACCCGATAAAATACACCAAAATGCAGAAAATGCAGAAAATCGCATCTACTTTATTCAAAATTTTCTGGGGGAGGACCCCCAGCTGACCTGCCCACTATTTACATTCCGGCATCGATCGATTTACGATTTACAAATGAAACCCTGATCGAAACAATCAAATGTGATCAGCTTGTGATATTTAATTTAATAGCTCAGGAGCTAATGTTATTAGCTTTGGAGCTAACACCATTCAACCTGCCTACGTCATCTACCCAGAATGCATTGCAACACAAATAAAATGGCAATGTTTGTGTGCCGATAATTAAAATATATATATATATGAAAACACAATAGCCTACATTTCTTACGGTCTTGTTTTTATAGTTGAAGTAATTGTTTATGGAAAAAAGGTCAATAGTTCCAACTAGTTGGAGATTCTTTTTACTTTGAGTTGACCACGTGGTAAAATGACCTCTTTTGTTCAGAACGCCCTGGCAGCCTGCGAGTTCCTGCTGCAGAACGGCGCCAATGTCAACCAGGCCGACAGCAATGGGCGAGGGCCGCTGCACCACGGCACCATCCTCGGTCACACGGGGTACAAATTTACTCACACACACACTGTCATATGTCAAACCAGTTAACCAAAACGCTTGAGCTGCAGCGCAATCAACCAACTGAAAGAGAGAGACAAACTTATGCAATGATGCAACAAAACTAAACCTTTCTATTGCTTCATCTCTGGAATGGTGCAGTGGCTGACAGCAGGATGTATAGGCTGAATCCCATTTCACTCCTTACTTTTTTAGTCCTACCTCAGTGTGTTGCACATTTATATCACATTGATCTTTTGAGTAATGTAAAATGACGGTAAAGAGGCAGAGTGGCAGCTGTTAGCGTGATTTGGAAATGGAAGCATCCATGCAAGAGCTTATCTCATGGGGTGAAGATGATCAGGAGACAACTCATGCCGTGTACCATAAAATCTTGGACGAGAACTTCTCTTCCTTCAACCAGAACACTGAAGATGGGTCTTCAAGCATGACGTTGACCCGAAACATATCGCCAAGACAATACAGGAGTAGCCTAACCTGTCTCCAGATGTCAAGTTTGTAGAAAATCTACAGTGGAGTTCAGGCCAAGAAACTTAAAGAATTCAGAGTTCCTGTAAAGAGGTCAGAATCCCTCCTGAGATGTCTTCAAACCTGGTGACCAACTGCAAGAATTATCTCCCCGCTGAGCTTCACAATGAAAGTGTCTCCAAGTACGAAGTCACGTTTTGTTTGATGACCAAATACAGCAGTCCCTCATTTATCACAGGGGTTACTAGCGTTCCAGTCACCCCCACGATAGGTGAAAATCCACGAAGGACGTTTTACTTATTTCAATGTTTATATTTATTTTAGTATTTATATATATTTTCAGGCTTTAGAAATCCTTCCGACACTCTTGCAATGTTATTAAGAATGTTCTAAACGCTATAAAAACGCACAGTGAAAGAGAGAGAGGCTCAGTTCGGTCACGCTTGATTATTTTAAATAAACAATCCATGCCACTCAGGTATAAGACAGACTCCCCGCCCCCCTCCTTTCTTTTATTGAGGCTGTCTGTTGTGCGCCCGCCTGTTGTGTGTCTCTGCTCTCTGCTGCCTCAAAAAGAGAAAGGAGGGCGCGGGGGGCTCTGTCTTATACCTGATTGAGTTGCACTAAGCCACTCATCCCTGCTCCCTGAGCAGTAGTGATGGGGAAAGACAGACCCCACCCCCTCCTTTCTCTTTCTGAGGCTGTCACAGCAGAGCAGACAGACAGCCTCAGAAAGAGAAAGGAGAGGACGGGAGTGGGGTCTATCTTTCCCCATTGCCAATTGTGTCGTCTACAATCTTACATTGAAAACCCACATAAGAGTGAGTCTGCAATGTATCGAGGGACTACTTTACTTCTTTCACTCAATGATACGAAGATAATTTTGTAACTTTTATACTTTTTTAAAATTCAGATTTTAATTGATGTCCGTAAAAAGTAAAGAACATTCTTTAATCAATTTGTGTTTTTGTAGGCTGGTTTGTCTCTTCCTGAAGCGAGGCGCTGACTACAACGCCCGAGACAAGAACCAAAAAGACCCCATAACCATCGCCGTGGACAACGCGAACGCCGACATCGTCACCTTGTGAGCATTTCTCGCCAAGAAAAACTGAACAACCCCACGAAGAAGACACAGGAACTCCTCTGACTTGTCCTCTGTTTGTTTTTTTTTTTTTTTTTTTTTTTTTTTTGCTTTACCTTTCAGGTTACGGATCGCCAAAATGAACAAGGAGATGCGGGAGATGGACGGAGCGTTCGGCCAATCAGGTCATTCAGAGGCTCGGGGGTCCGGGGAGGTACTGGGGGGGGCAGGGGGTAGTCGGGGAAGGAAGAGTCTCCAGGCTATTAAGAATCATATCAGTGGCTGGGCTCTGGGGGGACTAGCAGAGCTAAAATGACAAGATGGAAAATAATCTAATTGTAGATCAAGAAGTTACAGCACAAAGGTACAAAGACCAAAAGGAAAATACGCAAATTATTCAAACGTATTGAAGCTCAGATGAAAAAAGCTCCACATGCACTTTGAACTTTAAACGCTGCACTTTGAAACCTACAAATTCTTCAAGCACATGGTAAATAATGAAAGCAACATGTATAATATATTTAACAGGCCTTCATCGGGTCCATTTAAAGTATTTTTGGATATTTTGATCCAATGTGCACAACGTTTTCACATTTTAACAAAGTTTTTAACTGTTGGTTTATCAGTTTAGTTGTGTAAGCTGAATTCAGTCTTGGGTTTGGTGCTGACGAGTTTCCCTCACCATTCTGTGAATGGGGAGGGAATTTAAAGGGATGTTTTGGAGTGGGGTTCTGTGGAGAAGTTATCATCAGTTAACATCTTACCTGCTGTAGATGGCTCCGAACATCCTCAGTTTGGAGAAATAGTTAATTCAGAATGATGAGCTAATGGCTTTCATTGAAACTCAAATGCTTTTATAAACCTTTTTTGCATTAAATTGTTCTTTACATGTAGCAGCTAGCTGCAGCATTTCCTGTGCAAACACTTTTAGACTATCACAGTATTTTTATTTATTTATTTTTTGCTGTTATTCTGCAGCTAGAAGGTTCTGGATTTGACGCTGAACTGGGACTTTTTTGAATTTGTCATTATAGCCACGTTTACCTATGATATGATACAACGGCATGCCATACTTCTACTACTACTCTGCTGCCATCAAGTAGCTGAAAATGGTACTATTCAATTTTTTTTCCCAGTCAGAATGAATGAAAACAGTCATCTCAACCAAAAATAGATTTATAAATAAGGGGAAAAAATCCATAAATATGTTGCTTCAGCCTATAAGTTGCAGGGCATGCAATTTATGCACAAAAAAAAAGCGACTTATAGGTCGAAAAATATGGTAATTGTTCTCAATTCTGGTGTTCTTTTTTTTAGGTCACCATATATTGATTTAATATTCAAACTCTAATCTGTCCACCCTCGTCCCTGTCTTTCCTGAGCTTACTTTCGAGTTGGTCCAACTCAGCTGCTGTAAACGCCGCTAGCTTTACAGACCAGACAGCATTCAGCTGTGGTGAAGAAGAGAACAGCTAAAGTTATTTTGGTGAGCAAATCAGACAAAAAAGGTTGTAGAAAGCAGGGGTGTTGAAGGTGCTGCAGCACTCCCTGATGGATGCGGAAAGACGTTTCCAAATACATATGGAAGTACATAGTTTTTAAAAATGAGTAAAACAGATTTCATTAAGGCTGCATTTAATGTTTGTAACGACGTTTAGACTTGAATCAGATGAAATTTGAGTTAAACATTTAGCTTTTTGAAAATATCCATGTAACATTTTAAAGTTTTCTGAAACTGAACCAAAAAAAAAAAAACTTGAAAGCTGTTCTTACAGACATTTTTGGTCAGCTCAGCCATTAGCTCATCAAGCTAGTCAGAATTAACTATTTCTCCAGAGGGCTGTCTATAGCAGGTAAGATGTTGACTGTTCATAATCACTTTACAGAACCCCACGTCTAACCATGTGATCTGTCCCTTTAAGCTTTCCTGCTGTTACATTAGACTTGTTTTTATTTAAAATATGTGTCATGTAGGGGGCCAGAGTGTCTCTGTCCTCCTGGATCTTCAGGTCAAAAGGAGGTTTTTTTGTAGCATTTTGTCATTTAGCTCCTTTTCAAGCTGCCAAATCCATTCTTCCACGACTGTTCTCGGGAACTGTGTGTTGTTTTGTGGGGGGGTGGGGTCAGTCATGAAGGAATGGAGACGTGTTCGTCTGCTGCTCAGTATTTGAAAGTGCTCTGCTTTTTCGTTGTGTTTTCGCCCTCTGCCCGCTGAGATGTCCATCTGGTCTCAACTGCTTGTGCAGTGTGGCGCCCTCAGCCAAGCGAGAGGTAAATTGCATGTGCATGCCGTGTTTTGTGCGTGTTGCATGCTTTAATTGTGCTCCTTCCTTTGAGGCTTCAACTCATAAGGTGTTGGGAAACAGTTATAATTTTTTTTTTGGGCAACTAACGTCAAACGTCTCCTCTGTAGCTGAGGCCGTTCTCCCCCCCTCATGTCGTCTTTTTTGTTTTTCCAGGTGACGAAATCTATCAGGACATTTTCAGAGACTTTTCACACATGGCCTCAAATAACCCCGAGAAGCTGAAGCGCCGCAGCGCAGACCCTAAATCCTAACCAGCTGCTGGCGCCGCCGCCTCCTCCATCTGTGCACCGTCTGAGTGTTTTCACACACACTTCCTGGATACCTGCCACTTGTTGGGTCAGAGCTCAGCTGGTGCCGACTTCAGACGGGACCAACGCTCCAAACAGCCAATTCTTTGAGCTCACGTCACCGAGGAACAATGGTGTCCGAGTGGAAACAGTGGAGCAGCTTCATGAGGGGTTTGTGTCCCACAGAGGCCTCGGCTCTGCAAGGAGGCACTTATTCAACCCAATAAATCTGATTCTTCTTTTTGTTTTTTTTTTCAATGAGAATTTTTTCATGCTTTGATTCAATACTGACTTTTTACATGAAAATAAAATCAAACGTTTCTTATAAATATCTTTACTTTTTTGCCGTTGCCTTCAATAAACTTGTAAGAGTGCCAGATTGTTTTACATTGCAAACAATATTTAAGTTTTATTTTTGTCCAAGTAAGGATTAAAACGTTTGTATTTGAATGAACAAACCACAGCTTTATTTGAATGAACAAACCACAGCGCCAATGCACATTTAAGTTACTCAAATGTGAAACCGACCTAGATGTTGTATTAAAAATTGATGTCTTACCAGTAAATGTCCAGCAGAGGGCAGCATTGTTTTAATTATAAAAGCTATTTTAAAGGCGCTCAAAGAAAACTATTGTGAATCAGATGGTTTAGTTCGAAAGAGTTTTCTCATGTAGTTTTCCAGATTTACAGATCAAACTATCAGCTGGTTTACTAATTACCTCTCAGATCAAAGGCAATGTGCAACATAATGGTACTTCTTCCAGCTATTCAACTGTCAATAATGGTGTACCACAAGGTTCAGTCTTCGGTCCCACCCTCTTCACAATCTACATAAATGTAGGTCAGATCATTGCTTATGAATCCTTACATTTCTATGCCGATGACACAGTTTGTTGTTGAGCTCAGGGGTGAGCCATTTCTGCACCTTCGTTCACTGAATTAAACACGTCTGGAGCCACCACAGTACCTGCTACAACTGGGATTCTCAACTGGTGGCCCTTGCACCACTAAGTTTGTTGGAGGGTGCTTTTCTGGACAGCAAGGGGGATTTTATAAAACTAAAAATATCTCTTGATTTTTAACATTTGATATTTTTACATTCTAAGACAAAATAAAAGACAAGATTCTTAAAGAAGTAAAAGAAAAGTAAAGAAGGGAAAAATAATAGTTTTTGCCCAGTTTCTAAAAACTAAAAAACTATGCATTCCTGTGTGATTTTTTTTTTAATAGTAGAAAAATTATATATCGTACTTTGAAGAAGTAAAGCATAAAGTGAAAGTATGTTTTACTCCTTGTAATGTTTCTAGTTTTCACATATTTGCTAAATAAATTGCAGGAAAACTGCTAAAACTAGCCCTTTTAGTTGTTATAACCAATAAAATTCAGTTTTATTTCAGTTTTGGTCAAAGTTTGAAAGAGCCGCATGTGGCTCCAGAGCTGCAGATTGCAGACCCCTGTTTGAGCTAGAACAGTTCCTAAGGTTTTCCAGCTTTTACAGTCTGCATCTGCATTCGACATCCAGTTAGATTTGTTCCGTCTCAAACTGGTGCTAAATGCTGATAAAACCAGAGGGATGTTTTTTTTTTTTAAACAGGAAGTTGGTCCCAGCAGTCCTTCCTTCTCTCATCTACAAATGGCGTTCCTATTGAGTTTGATTCTTACAAATACTTGGGTGTCTCGGTTGATTTGCATCTCTTAACCCTCATGCCCATAACTTAATAAAGAAATTTAAATTAAAATTGGGTTTCTTTTTTAGAAATGGATCCTAACTCTGATGCTAGAAAACACCTTGCAACCGCTACTTTCCTTCCCTCCATTGACTATGGTGACATTATTTACATGAACGCTCCTACAAGCACCCTGCAGATGCTCCCCATCATGGTGCACTAACTGGCTGTCACTACCATACCCATCATTGCACCCTGTATTCACTGGTTAATTGGTCATCACTACCTTCACACAGACATTCACTGGTACATTGCGTGAGTGCAGCTACAGCGTGCGCTCTCAGGACATCAGTACCTGCAGTGTCCCCTCACAGTGCTGACTGAATTTGTCAAAAATGTATTTGTACTCCGCTGCCATTTCCTGGAACACCTTGCAAAAAAATATCTGAAGCTCTCAAACTGGACCTCCCTAAAGGAACTTTAAACAATTGTTAAGCTCACGGCAAAAAACAGACGTGTGCAGACATGTTCCTGTTTGTAGTGTTTTACATTGCTTCATATTGTAGCCGTTGCATTTTATTTACTTTTCATTTTATATGCTTTCATATCTGTAGCTCATGTTTTTTTTTTTTTGTTTATATCAGATCTCTCTTGTAAATGAGTCAATGAGACTAGCCTGTACAAATAAAGGCTGGATGAATAAAATGCAGGTCTGCACTCAGTGTAAACAAAGCCGACTCCGCTGAAAACCACGTGGAAACTTGAGTTGCATTAAGTTTACAAGTGAGTGGTTTGTAAAAAAAAAAAAGGGCGGGCACGTTTGAAGTTTGACCCGTTTTCTGTCACTTCAGCTGTTTTTGTAGGTAAACAAACTCCTGATAGTCCGCTCACACGCTTTTAATTTAAAGACACAGTCGAGAAGAGCACTGTTGCACCTTCAACACAAAAGTCCTGCCAAATACTAACTGTAAATAAAATAAAAACAGTAATATATCCACTTCATTTTATTAACGTTAAGAGCAATTTGTCTAATTTCTCCACATCAGTCTGCAGCTTGATTGTAAAAACGAAGTATTGAGTAAAGAGCAATAACTTCACTTCAAGTAGTACATTTATCTTTACACAGTGAACTCAAAGCTGTTGCAGAGGGAACCCAGCGGGTCACGGTGACCCCGACGCAAACCTGGTGTTCGTCCAGCTGCTCCCACAGCCAAACATTTCGGCTGCTTCGGCTTATGGTTTACAGCAGATTGGAGAGTGCGTCCAAACAAAATATTGGACCATCTGCAAGTGCTTCACACAGAAACTCCTGCAGAGCGACAAAGCACCGACGAGAGACCAGACCTTTGAGGTCTTTGCAGCCAGAAGGCTGAAAGTGCCTCACATCCAAGTTTCGTAATAAATATGAATGCACTTTTAAAAAAAATAAATAACATATTGCAAAAAGAGATGAACGGTTGTTGAAATGTTATTGTGCGCAGTAACAGGAAGTGATGCCTGCATGTGCATGCGTTGCTACGATGGCCGACAACACAGAAGACTCTGATGCCTCTTTAGATTATTGAGTCACCATTAGAGAAAGACGATGAGTCAGCTCAAATATCGTTTCAGTAAGAGCAGGAAGTTCCTCTTTTTAAAAAGTTCCCCTCTGATGTCACTTCCTGTTTCACTTGGGCCACTTAAAGTTGTCGACAAAACAGCGTCTGCAGAGTTGACCACCTTCAGAGAGGCGTTTTAAGATTCAGCAAGTTGTTCCCGAAACCGTTACGTGAGGATTTTTAGTTTACAAAGACCGGAATGTTCAGCTCATTACCGTCTGGTGTCTGTCAGCAAAATATCTCATGGACCAGTGGATGAACTTGAATAAACTCTCATGGCAATCTGCACAAACTTGGTTAGTTTTAAAGATAGAGCTAAAATTTGGTGTGGTAGTAGTTGAGGGTGATCCAGTCTGACGAGGGCTAACGTGAAGTTTCATTTAGAGTGAGGTGGGCAACATGTTTTATTTTATTTATTTTTTTTTATCCAAAGGGCCACATCAAGACGTGTCAAACGGCCGCATAAAGAATTGGGAAATAAATTGTATTTACGACAGACGAGCTAAAAGACCTTTTTTCTTATTGTAGCATAGTTAGCATGCGTTAAAAAAACTTGACTTTACAAAATCCTTTAGGAACACAAGACGTGTAAACTGGCTCTTGTTAATGAATTAAACACGTGCTAGCTTAACATGTTAAGCAGGTTAGCAGAAATATGCAAAACCAGCATATATATCTGTGTTTTAAGTCTTTACCCTTCAGTCTAGTTCTGGAAACAGAATGACTGTTAAAAAGGTTTTTTTGTTTTCCTTAAGTCTCATAATTTTTAATTGTCGTTTTCTTTTGAATTAAGGATATTGGGGGCCGGATGGAGATTGTCCAAGGGCCACTTTTGGCCCTCGGGCCTTAAGTTGTCCATGTCTGATTTAGAAGCACCTGAATTAAAACGTTTGCGTTTTTGTTGATCTTTTTTTTTATATTTATGAACGGAAACGTTCCAAACATGGAGCGACGCTTTGGAATGAAAATTTATAAGAACAATCTTGGTTGGTGCTTGGCGTATGTGTTGGAGATGACTCTCCGCTACTACCACGCTACGTTTTAGCGGAATGCGTTAAATGACTGAGCTATAGCCATTTTTGTGTTTGCTTAAGTCCAATAGCTTAGGCGGCCATCTTGATTTAGGAGTTGCAGCTGCACGCCTAATTATTACTTTCTGAGTTTTGTTGAAATACCTCCAGTGGTTCATGAGATATTTTGCTAACAGACAGACAAACCCCAAAACTTTCATTTTCAGAGTGCAGGCAGCTCTAAAAAAAAAAAACAAAAAAAACAGTTGAGTCTAATTTGGATCAGCGCCTTTGAGATTTTCCGCCTACAGCTGTTTGAAACGTGAAGTTCTTAAAAACAAAGTGAGAATTTTTACAAAAACGTTCAGATTCAAACCCTGAAAGTCCGTCCTGTGGAGGTTAGTGTGGAAACATCACTCGGTTATGATGTGAAATTTGGTTTCTGCTCATCAATAAATATGTTGTGACGTTAAAGTGCTCAAACAACACAGTGATGATTGTCTGTGCTGCGTTCAGGGAACACAGCTTCGGCGGGTGAAGTGAAATCACAATGAGGTGAAATTTAAATGTGTGCAACGGAATCATCTTTTGGTCACATCAGGAGATTTCTAACGCCAAAATGTGCAAACTTTCTGATGTTTTGCCTGAAACTTGACTCCTCCTGCACCTTTTCCTTAAATCCCGCCTTCTTTTTGGCACATCTCATCCAGAGCATCACTTCAGTTGTGAGGTGCAAACACTCAGCGCAACACAACTCGTGCTGACGAAGTCCTTGAAGATGTCCTGTCATCTGAATTTCACCTCTCCGACTTCTGCCGTTGTGTGGACTGAGTCAGGGGGAACGACTTTCTTCTGCTCCTGCTCCTGATGTGACCTGAAGCTGTGAGGAGGAGGTGGATCTGTGCAGGACCAGTAGTGAGGCAGAGTGGCCATGGTGAGGCTCCCGAGGAGCAGGAACGAGCCAGCCACCATGAAGGAGGCCATGTAGTTTCCTCTCATGTCTCTGAGCCACCCTAAGAACGCAGAGACAGAGAAAACATCAAAATGCTAACATTAAATAATGTTGCCAAGTTCTTCCTTCACATTTTGGCTTTTCCCTCTTCAGGGGTCGCCACAGCAAGTCGTTCTCCATCTCAGTCTCCATCTACCTCCACGTCCTCTCTAACTGCATCCATATATCTCCTCTGTCTTTTTCCTGGCAGCTGCATT
>JAVCKU010000161.1:9223223-9237505 GCA_032273985.1 Hypsolebias coamazonicus | reverse complement strand
ACCAAAATTCTTCGGTGGCCGAATGGACACAATGCAATATGCAGCACGCTCAGGAGTAGGAGAGGAATAAATATAAAATTAAACATGTTTTAAAATCGATTCTGGGGCTTTTAGAATCGATTCTGAATCGCCAGGACTAAGAATCTAGATTATTTTAAAAAATCGATTTTTTTCTGCACCCCTAATCAATAGTCCAGACAAGTTGTGATGAAGGCATGTATTAAAATCTCAAAATGATGTTGTGACAGGAATGGTTTCACCTTGGCCAGTTGTGTCAGGTGATAAAAGCTGGACTTGACCACAAATTTAATCTGAGTATCCAGTTTAAAATCACTGTCCAGCCTTATACCCATTGGTGACATTATCTACATGAACGCTATACAAGCACCCTGCAGATGTTGGATGCTGTCTATCATTGTGCACTAAGATTCATAACTGGCTGTGATCATCGTACCCACCATTGCACCCTGTTATTCACTGGTTAACTGGACATCATTAACTTCACGCAGACTCTCCTACTGCTACATTTTCATGTTTAAATCACTTCTTGGTCTGCTGCCTTCGTACATGTCGCTGCGTGAGTGCAACTACAGCGTGCGCTCTCAGGACATTATTACCTGCAGTGTTCCCTCACTGAGGACTGAACTTGACAAAAGGGCTTTCTCCTACTCCGCTCCTGCTTCCTGGAATATCTTACAAAAAAACCTGAAGCTCTCGACGTTGACCTCTCTAAATGGCTTTAAGTATCTGTTGGACTCCTGGCAAGGATCAATGCAGACATGTTCCTGCTTTTACATTCGCCTTATAGTCTAGCTGTTTTGCTACATTTTTGTTGCCATCTTATTTTAACTTGTAAAAAAATGAATAAAATAAAATCTGTATGCTTCTTTTATGATTGTCTATTGTTATCGCTGTTGTCATCACTCTGTTGAAATCAGGTCTCTCTTGTAAATGAGACCCTGCGGCTCCATGAGATTAACCTGTCTAGTGACAGCTAACTACTAGGTTTTTTTTAGATGAAAGATGGGTTGGAAGGAAAAATATTTACAGAGGAGTAAAAGAATCGACTTTTTATTTATATACAGTATATATATTTTTTTGCGTTAAAACTCCACTGGAAAGCGAGCACGTGCTTTTGGAACGGACGTGTTCCGCGGTTGCGCCGCTAGATGTCGCTGTTTCACTCAGAGTTCTAACTCGTGTTTACTTTTGACTCTTAAAGTCAAAAATCCATGTGAAAACGCCTGAAAGCTTCTTCAAACACTTTCTAAGCTACAAAACTGAACAACCATGAGCCACAACGAAGAACCCTCATTAGTAAGTTGTTTTTTTTGTAACTCTGACTCAAGCAGCTCCTGTTTGATGGTTTCAACCCGCACTTTGCTCTGACACAGAGACCGAGGCAGACCGTGCAGCTTCCAGTCTCCTTCAGGACTCTGCAGCACCCCTCCTTCCTGCCTCTCTACACCTTACACCCAGCAGGTTTCCATCGTCAGACTCACCACACAGGTGAGTCTCTTCATGCATCCTTGATCACTTCTGCAACATGTGTGACTGGTTTGTCTCCTCAGTGCACCCCATCATCCCTGAAGAGCTCTTCTACTCTGACCCCACCATGAGCTGTGGGATGAGGATCTGGAATATTCAGACCAGGGTAAGTCAACAGAGGAGTCCCTCACAGACCTAGTCTTTACACCTCAGAATTTCATAGAGTAATGTGAAGGGGAAACCAAGACATTTGCATTATTTCAGTGTTACTTTAAATGTATAACAATTGTTTCATGAGAGTTTTTGCATCAATGTTCCTTTTTTTTGGTTTTGTATGGAGCCCATCATGTGTAAGAGGTTGCAAAAAGTCAGAGCAAATTAGTTTGACCGAGTGCACAGATCTGTTTGAAAAACTGAATGTCACATCTGATCCAAAATCTCTGCTCTTGTTTTGAATCTGGTGTGCTTTTATTTTGAAGGGGAGTAGACTTCAGCCTCTGTGCTGCAGTCAGGAGTGCTGGTGGTGGAGTTTGTGAGATATTTAGAAGTTGCTGATGTACAGTAAGAATACAACAACTGGTACAGAACATAGTTTTTTTTTTCAACAAGACGTGGACCTCCAAGTGTTTGGAAAGGTGGTTGCTCACTCTCACAATATATTGTTTGGTTTCAGCAATGTAGACAATTTGTGTTAATTTTTTACTTCCAGAATCACTAACTTCTAAATGAGCCGTCAAACCTGTAAAAGTGGTCAGTCTTATACAAAGCAGGCGAAATTCCAAACAGAACGAGCAGATCCTGTATACTAATCTGCACGAAGACAAACTTTCTCCATAATTCTACAGACTGACACGTCTCATTTAAACGTTAGGAGACGTGTTTGCTTCGTAAATATCCAGTGTGATTTAAATGAAAACAGACGATTCTATAGATTTTGAATGTTGGAAACGGTTGTTTGTAAATCTGTACAGATGGATGACTCTGAATTTTAACTGAGTGGACTCTAGTTGTGTGAATGTTAATGAAACATTCACACTATTGTGATCCATTTTTCTTCTGTACGTTTTTCAGCATCTTTCTCATTCCATAATTTTTGTGCTATTGCAACAAATCATACATCAAAACGTTCAGCTCTTTCAGGACAATCCTGCTATGACTTTTTGTATTGGTGCAACTTTAGCGTTTTGAAATATTTAGCCAAATTTCTGCCACTTTTTCTTCATAGAAAATGAATTGAGCTCATTTTATCTCCTTCAAATCTTTAGATGTGTTTACAACCTTTTACTGTTCCTTTCACGTTTTGTTCTGCTTCAGCTTCCTTATGCCAGTTGAAACTTTTTTTTGAGCTACTTTCAGCTAATTTCAGCTGTTTTGGGCTCCTTTCAGATTCTTTCTGCTAACTAGACATTTTTGTGCTTCTTCTAATTTATTTCAGCTAATTTCAGCCTATGCTCCTTTCAGCTTTTTCTGCTATTTCAGCTACTATTTAGGTGTTTATATGCTAATTTGAGATTTTTCGGCTACATTTTTTGCCCCTTTTCAACTTCTTTCAGCCTGATTCTCCAAAAATGTGCTCACCACTTCCTTCTTGTATAATTTAAGCTTTTTTTTTTTTGCCTTTTTTGGCTGTTTTTCGCTAATTTCAGCTTTTATCAGATAATTTCCACTTCTTTGTGCTCATTTCTTCTTCTTTCAGCCTTGCAAACGTGTTCTTTCTGCTGCTAATTTAAGCTTGTTCTACCTTTTCAGTTACCCTTATAGCAGTTTTAGCTAATTTCAGCTGTTTTCAGATAAAGCCAAGTTTTTGTGGCAATTTCTGTTACTTTCAGCTTTTTTTCATGCTTGTTTCAGCCTTTTCTGCCATTTCAGCTACTATTTAACTCTTTTATGCTAATTTTAGCTTTTTCAGCTAATTCCACATTTTTAAGCTCATTTAAGCTCTTTCCACTTCCTTGTGCTTCTTTCTGCTTTTTAAGCCTTTTTTTGTTGCTAAATTCAGCCTTCTTTTAGCTGATTTCCTAATTTTTGTGCTAATTTCTGCTAATTTAAACCCAATTCAGCAAATGTGTTCTTTCTGCTTTCTTCTGCTAATTCTAATTCTTCTGCCATGATTTCAGCATGTTCATTTTAGCTAATTTAAGCTGTTTTTCAGCAAGTTCTTCTGCATTACGCATTCACGCTGCATTTTCTCTAGTTTTGCACTTGAGATTCTGTGAAAATCCATGAAGCTTTTCTTGTAAACTTTTTAAACAAGCAACGTTTCAGTGATTTTATTGTTTTGTACCAAACTGTAGCAAATACTTTTATGTTTCAACGCAAACTAACTCTGCTCTTAGCTTGGTTGTATTTTTGTAATTTCATAGGACTTTTATTAATTAATACAGTGGATTCTTAGTTTATTCCTCTTTTTAAAACCTGAAGTTATAATCCAGTTTCACACATTGTGAAAATGTAGTTTTACATTCAGTTTACTGGTCTTACTGTGATCTGTCACAACATGAATTTCGTGGTTCTTTTTATGAGTAAAGGTTTTCTATAAACAGATAATTTAATAAAACTGGCAGAAGATCCCTCATATAAAAACACTTAGCAGCACTTTAAATGCAATAAAATACAGATTATATTCTTTAAGGTGTTCTTAATGCATAAACTAACATGTTTTATAGATGCATTAATTAAACTATGTCGTAAAATCAACTTGTTTTTCCACCCCCTCACACCTAAATGTCTTTTTATCAGGTTTTCAGTTGCTCCCAGCTCAACGTGCCACAGCCCGTCATGTCTGCCTGCGTGGCCCCTCCAAACCATCCAGACCCGTTCAGATCTGGACTGCACCCCACCAGAGACCTGGGCTGCCCCACCTGGAGGATCCAGGGCGCACGCCCTCCGGCGCAGCCTCGACGGGCCGTCATCCAGCTCACACAGGAGGAGGACCAGGCTGTCACCAACCTGCTGAAACTTCACCACCAGGAGGCCCCCGAGGGCAGCGTCCCCCCCGCTCCACATCCGGACCTCTCAGGCCCTGCAGAGTCTGGACCTGGACGTTCATCTGAGGAAGCCCACGAGGCCGTCGGCGATGACGCGCAGCGTCCAACGTTGAAACGGAGGCGACGGCAGTTTGAAGCAGCTCCTCTTGTAAGGGGCACCGCCCTGCAGGACGCCGACTCGGTCAGAGCGCCGAATAAAACGGTTCTTGATCGTCCGCTGCACCGGAGCACCAAAACGCCCCCAAAATACACTTCGTCAGCGGTTATAACCCGCGCCGCTGAACAAGGCGACGACTGTGGCCACATCTGGTCCGTGCAGGACGAGCGTGAAAGCGACGGCGACGCGCCCTGGAGGTCGTTAAATCCCAAGAAGAGGAGCAGACCGACGGAGCAGCTGCTGACGGAGTCGGAGGAGGACGCCGTGTTCGTGCTCCTCAACCTCGGGGACGCAGTGACTTCAGGGAGTTTGCAGTGATTCTGTAAAACCCGAGAATTTTCGTTTTTTTTAAAAGTACTTTTTTTAATGATTATTTGAAGTAGTTTTTAACTTTAATTGTGTGACTTTAAGACGAATATTCCTCTTTTGTTCGAAAGGTGTAAAACAAAGACAGTTTTCCGCAGAAGGTTGTGCGAGTCAGTTTAATAAAAATGTTGAGCTTCCTGTACAAACATTTAGTCATTAAAAGTACAATCTCTAAGGTGTAGCAGAACTAATAAAAAATATCTAACATATTGTACATTTCCAGTGCAGTCACTGATCACAAGCTGCAGGGGGCGCTGCAGTTCGGCTCACACGTCATCTCTGAGCATTTTCCAGGGTCATGCTTCGACATGTGTAAATGAACTGAACCGAAGGCACTTGCTGATTGATTTAGAGCCGAGTATTTTAAATGTTAATGCTGCTGAGGCGTCTGACCCCCCTCTGTGAAGCCCAACTGGTTCCTGAGAATGACGAGAATGTCAACCTGCATGACAAACCATTAAAGCTGCAGTGTGTTTACAGTAACACTCGGTCATCTCCAACTATGTCCGGAATGATGGGAATGTGCATTTTTAAAGCCTCCCTGACAGAAGCGATGCATATACGCCGGGTACTTTCTCAGCCTCCAGTGACATATTAAATGACAGTTTTGGCTCTTTGAAAAGACGTGCGTCGTGCTTCAGGTGACGAGTTGGGTCTCAGCGGGTCTTGCTGAGCATGCTCGCAGCCTGAGAGACCCTGTAGCGCTCCAGGAGGTTCCTTCTCCTCACGTGTTCGTTGGTGATCTCGATGACGTTTGCTATAGGGAACCAACCCCTCTGACCGTCGGACAGGCGGCATCCTTCGTACCAACCTGGAAACAAACGACACAGGAGCAGGGGGGAGGGCGGCAAACGAGGGAAGATTGAGGGGTTTGTGTCGTTCATGCAAGAAAGTAGGGCTGGACAATAATTCGATATCGATATATATCACGATATACTTTTATTCAATAATGGTGATATGAGTTTTAAGCACATTTTCAATATTTCGATATAATTTTACGGACGCTGTTCGGGTTGAAGCAGATGCTTCAGTTTCAACCCGGACAGAAAAAGCTGCGACACAACTACATAAGTGGTGACATAGATGTTACGCCGAGCTCGAGTCCAGAAGACGTTAGCGGTAGCAGGCTAAGCTAGGCTAATCTCCAACGCGCGTGAAGTTTTTGCTTCAAAACGAGTGCCCATGACCGTCAGAATGTGACTGAACAAGGTTTCTCAAGCAAAGAGAAAGCAGATGACATCACTGGTAAGAGAGGAAAGACTAATTTGGCGGTGTGGAAGTGGTTCGGCTAGCTAAGATATGATAAACTGCAGGTTTTAGTGTGCTGCAAAATGCGACGGAGTCGTTCCAACTAGCGATAGGAACACATCCAACTTGTTCCACTCAGTAGAATCTGCTGAGTCAGAAGATGACGTACAATAAAAGTTGGAGCCAACGTGTCCCTGAAACAACACCCCCAGCTGTAGCAAAGAGAAACCCATGCAGCAAATGTCTGCATTAGGTTATGTTGTTTAAAGTTAAAACTATTAATATTGACAAAGTTGAGAGCTTTATGTTTATTTGACAGTGATTTCAATTTTTTTTGAAGGCTACATACAAATAAAAGGTGAACATTAATTTATTTGTACAGTTTTGTTTATTTTTTATATCGATATCGGAATTATATCGTTATCGACCGAAATTAAGAAATATATTGTGATAAAAGGTTTGGCCATATCGTCCAGCCCTACAAGGCAAAAGGAAAATCAATAAACTGCTAAATTGGGGGGGTCGAGGCGGGGTATTTAGACAAACGCAGTTGGGGACGTCAGCTACAGAGATATGAGGAAAAGGAAAAGTTTAAGATCGTTTCTGCCCATTCTTACCCTCGTTGGTTTTGCGGATGACGTTGACGATCTCAGCGGGCTCCAGGCTGAGCTCGTCTGCTTGCTCTGCGACGTACTGCTCCACGCACTGCACCTGAGGACAGTCTGATGCAAACGCAACCTTCAGTGTAGATCAGTACAAAACACGCTCAGATGTTAGCGCTGATCGATGCACGTGTCGTTCTTACCGAAGTCCTCGTAAATCCTTTCCTCGTCGTCTTGGATGCTGGGATCTGGAAAAGCTGCCAACCATCTGTGCATGTCGGACCTGTTGGTAGAAACAAGCTTAGACCCCAGCCTGAAATATATTTTTGACACGATGACAACCATTTACTTTGAATTGGTGTGGGAAAATTTCATGTTGCAGTTAGGCCTGTCATGATAACAAATTTTGCTGGACGATTAATCGTCTTAGAAAGTATTGCGATAAACAATAATATTGTTTGAAATTTGACAATAATTAGTAATTATTGTCAAAATTAAGAAGAAATTGTTATTTTTTTTTCTGTGCAGTACTTTTTTTGACCACTGAATGGCAGTATAAGACTGAACCGAAGGATGGATAGTGAGGGAGCGAGCAGCGTATCTCTTTAAGATAAACGGGAGGGAGGCCCCTTGACGTGACATGGGCTGTCTCATTCCTTTACTCAGTTCTCAAAATGGCGGATGCTCTGTGTGGTTTGAGCTCTTTAGCATAGCATTTTTCACACAGAGCTTTCAACAAAAAAAAAAAAATCAGTAAACAAGTTCTCATCTTCTTTTTGCAGAGAAAAACAACTTTTTACACAAAGGCACAGGTTTCAACTATGAATTTTGGAGCTTCGACAAGACGGAGGTTTATTCCCAAAGTCGGTCTGTTAGCTTAGCTCGTAGCTTAGCTTCTCAGCTTAGCTGCTTTTCACAATCCAAAAAAACCAATTTTGGACGGTTAAAACAAATTTTAAAAAGAAAGGGAGGAGTCAGTGAAGAGCACCGGAGTTGAGCCTTTTCTCATCCAGTGTCTTCAGTAGAAAGAGAGACACAAAGAAACGATAAAGTCGATAAATGAAAATGAGGTAGATTATTTTAATTTATCATGTGATTAATTGATTTATTGTTTATCGCGACAGGCCTACTGGTAGTTGCTGTGACTGGTTATGCTGTCTGAATTAGAGCAGACTGGGTCTGTGCCATTACGGCCCAACGACCTGTCCAACAAGTACTCAATCTTTTTTCCCAGTGACTGCTGGAGATGGGCACCAGTTCCCTGCGACACTGAACAGAAGAATCTGTAAGCGTGAAACAGAAGGTCCAACTCATCTAGTCTGCAATGTCAATGTGAAATGGATTCCACCCGTTCTGTCCTACGTCTCTGATCCTTTTCGAGTTGTTCATGAACAGGATCTCAAGACACAGTCAAAGAAAGGAGGGTCTCTGGTTTGGCAACCTCAGGGTCTCATTCCTGCTTTTTGCAATGCAAAAATCGCGTGTGATGTCAGGACGGAGCAGGAAATGGACCGACAGATAGGGGCCTCATCCTCAGTAACGAGAGCGTTGCTTTAGTCAGCCGCAGTGAAGAAAAAGTTGAGTCAAAAGGCAAGCTCTGGATTTACTGGTCTGTCTACATTCTAACCCTGATCTGTGGCCACCAGGTTTGGATCATGACTGAAAGAATGAGATCCAGGATACAAACATCTGAAGTGAGCTTCCTTCATAGGGTGGCCGGGCTCAGCCATGGAGAAAGGGTGAGGAGCTCCATGATCCAGGGGGAGCTCAGAGTGGAGCCGCTCCTCCTTCAAATCAAAATAAGTCAGTTGAGGTGGTTCAGACTTCTGATGTGGACCCTTTGGAGGTTTTCTGGGCACGTTCTACTCCAAGGCAGACCCAAAACTCACTGGAGAGATGATGGGGTCCCCCAGGAGGAGCTGTAGTGTGTTGCTGGAGAGGGGAATGTCTGGGTCTCTCTTGGACATGTTGCCTCTACGACCCGACTACAGATAAGTGGTAGAAGATAGGGATGAAGAGTTCAAAAATCTGTTTCAAGAATAAAGACAGGGTGGAGCATGAACTGGACCGAAGAATTAGAAGGTTATAATGAGGGCATTGATATGGAATGTGGAATAAAAGAACAAGAATCCAGATTCTAGAAGCTGAAATGAGCTTCTAGAAGGTAAGAAATAAAAAGGGATCAGCTCAGGTGGTTTGGGCATGCCTCCCTCTGGAGGTTTTTGGGTATGTTGGTCTGGGAAAAGGCTTCAGAGCAGACCCAGAGCCTGACAGAGGGATTAAAGTGGACAGTTCTTTGACACGTATCACCTACCTTAACATTGTGACTCTGTTTTATCATGAAATCGGATCAAATGATGTGCAAAAACCATAAAACTATCCAGACCACAAAAAAGGCACTTCTAGATCCAGATCTGTTCATTGGGAAACTGACCGGACATCTAAGAACTGTTGACGGCTGCTCAGTCGATGTAGCTTCAGCTTGTTTCACTGGAACTGTAGGAACGACTGAGTATAAATGTTTGACATGTTAGAAATATTTGGAATTTTGTTCAGACTTGGGCCTTAATGATAGCAGCAACCAGCACTCACTTCAAAACCAGTCCTCGTGTTTACTGTCGACAAAGACGAGTGCATTTTGTTTCAGCAAAAATCTACACAAGTGTGAAGATAACTAACCCCAGAGAACAACATAAAGTTTAGAAGCATGATTGGCTAAAATAAACAACTGCAAAAACACATCCAGTTTAAAAAATATATATCAACTCTTGCAGTTGACTTTTGTAATTATTTTTTCAAATGGTTAACAGCAGCTACATCTGAGCACACATTATTTCAGCAGCACAGTCTTATGTTTGACTTGTCGGAGTGTTTCTGGCAATTTGAGTGCCTTTCATGGCAGAGTGCTTTTTGTTTGAGCTGGAACATCGTTTGTCGAATGTGTCAACAGAAAAACACGCTTCACGACTAAAAACATTCTGAGTCTTGTGTTATTCTCTCTTTTGACTTTCATCTACCCCAATGTAGGCACCGACACAAATATTTAAACCCATTCTAACTAAATCCTGTCTTTTTTTCCCCTTAATAAAGGTGCACCAACCATAGATCTCAATGCAGATGCTGATGTTCTGAATGTGTGTTCACTGGCTGGAAATATTTATTTTCAGACCAACCAGTCACCAGTCAGGTCTAAAATTGATTGATTTGGGTCACTGGTCATAGATTTTTCAAAACAAGCTTATGCCATTTCTAAAATATCTGTTATGCATGGCATCGTTTCTACAAATGTCTATATCTGCATAGAAAATGCCAAAATGCTGTAGTAACCATGTGAGGCCTGTGGGTGGTGATGTAACACTGCCTAAAACCACCAAAAACCAAAAACAGGAAACAAGGCGTGGAGTATGGGCACAAAGCTTTTAGGTTGAATATAAAATATAAATACAATAAGAAGAGGACGCCATAAGGTTGTGGGTTAGATTAGAGATGGAGCTATGACATCAACAAATGTTTATATATTTTTACCCCTCTGGAACAAAACAAAAAAAATAAAAATTTGTTCCAGAAGGGAAACAAACCATTCCCATGTGGACAGCCGCTAAACGGTCAACTAGGCCTGTCATGATAACAAATCTTGCAGAGTGATTACTTGTCTCAGAAATTATTGCGATAAACGATAACGTTGTTTGAAATTTGACAATAATTAGTAATTACTGTGAAATTTAAGAAGAAAGTTGGTTAATTTGTTTTGCATGTAGTACCTTTTTTGACCACTGGATGGCAGTATAAAACAGTTTGAACTGAAGGATGGATAGTGAGAGAGCGAGCAGCGGGTCTCTATAAAAAAATGGGAGGGAGGCCCCTTGACGTGACATGGGCTGTCTCTCCTTCCTTTATTTGGTTCTCAAAAGGGCGGACGCTCAGTGTGGTTTGAACTCTTTAGCATAGCATTTTTCACACAAAGCTTTTAATAAAAAAATCAGTAAACAAGTTCTCAGCTTCTTTTAGCAGAGAAAAACAACTTTTTAGACAAAAGCACAGGTTTCAACCGTGAATTTTGGAGTGTCAACATGATGAAAAATTTTCCCCTGAGGTCGGCCTGTTAGCTTAGCTTGTAGCTTAGCTTCTGAGCTTAGCTGCTTTTAACGATCCAAAGATGCAATTTTTGATGGTTAAAACATATTTTAAAGAGAAAAGAGAAAGGGAGGGGTCAGTGAAAAGCACCGGAGTTGAGCCTTTTGTCATCCAGTGTCTTCAGAAAGAAAGACATGAAGAAACGATAAAGCCGATAAATGAAAATGACGTTGATAATTTTCATTTATCATGTGATTAATTGATTTCTTGTTTATCGTGACAGGCCTAATTTAACCTACAAGTTAGAATATGTCACATGTACCTTGACACAGGATCTGTGCCTTCAGCAGTTGTTGTGGTGGCTTCTGCCGGCTCTTCGGTCACTCCAGGTGGTGTTGGCAGTAGGGTGCGTCGTTTGGACCGCATTTGAGCAAAGGAACTTGGAACGGGGTCGGGAAGGAGGGGAGCTCGATTCCCTCTGATCGGGCTGCGGTCTCGCTCGTTTTCTGTGGCTGCTGCCTTTCTTCCTATCTGCTGCTCTGCCAGCACCTTAACATTACAACAGAGTATTTATGATTAAAGTCAATTTTCACTCAATGGAATGTACAATACTGCTCTTTTTAGTTTTTAAATGAACCCACCTTTTGTCCTTCCTGAAAGAACTTGGCTCTTGCTGCCTCAAAAAGTGTAGTTGGATCTGGTGGGGCAGACGGATCTCCCTCCTCAACGGCCACAGGAGGATTGTGATTGGCCATTTCTTGGTACACTTGGTCAGCAACAGATCCATACACTTGGCTTGCAAGAGCACCATAAATGACCCCATCTGCACATTTAGCACTTGTGATGCCTTTCAGAGCAGCGTAGGTGGGGTCAAAAGTTGTTGTGTTATAAAATGAGTTGTGGACACTTTGTTGAACCTGCAAAGAAAACAGGAGTGTTAACAACAATAAAAACAGTAGCAGGAAGCTCAAATCTAACTGAACTAAAAGGTATCAATTAGCAGCAGTGAAACTTTGGGTATAGAAAAAAAAAAAATTTTAACAAATATTTCTGAGGTTGTATCTAAAAAATGCCTGTTGATGCTCATCATTAGAAATGAGGAAATAGGAAAATCTAATTACTTGTATGGGTAGACCAGCAGCTGCAGCTGCAGCAGCAGCTAGCACAGCTGCCTGACTCTGGTGATGTTCTAGAGATGGAGAAGGTCGAGGAAGAAGACCTTCTTTGCCACCTGCAAGCACAGAAAGATTACATATAGGAGTGTTTGCTTGCATTTTATTATTTGAAAATGTATGAAATGGATTATCTTTTTTCTTTCTTTTGTTATTTCACTCATCAAATTTAACAAATAACCATTAATTCATAAACATAATTGGTAAATGGAATGGACTGCACTTATAGTGCTTTTCTATCTTATCCAGACACTCAAAGTGCTTTACACAACAATCTGTGCCTCATGTACCCGTTCATACAGCACTCTACTATATCTCTACAAAGCTAATTAAACAAATCATTCTAAAGAAATCAGTGCTTTGAGATCACATTCATACACTGACTGGACACACATCAGAGGCAATGAGGGGTTCAGTGTCTTGCACAGAGACACTTCGACATGTGACTGCTGGTGGATTTGAACCCCCAACTCTTGCGTCGGCGGACGACTGCTTTAACCACTCAGCCACAGCCGCACAAAGTTCAACAAAGTTACAAACATTTCTAGGAGTACAAAGTATGAAGAACAATCTTATATAACCTGCTCATTTCTTAATGTCAACAAATTATGTGTCATGCTTTCTTTCATTAGCATTAATTCACAAATAATACCTAAATAAAGAAACCAGCTGGAAACATCATCATCAACCTTAGATTTCAATATTCCATGAGTAAAGCCCCCCGTATAGTTCTGCGTACGACCGTACGCAGAGCTACGCCGTACGTACGCAGAGGTACAAGCGTACCCCCGCAGGGCATGTATGCGCAAACCTCATTTTTTACTATCACGTACACAAACGCGGTGTCGCACAATAAACTGCCTGGCGCCGGACTGTTTTGTATGCGACACAAATGTATTAAATTCCCCTTTTTCATCCCTGATCTGGCCTTTTGGTTTTTTTGCCAAAAGGCAAGTGATCGCTTCCTCCTCCGTTGACTTCATGACTGAAATGATGAGAAATGCATGAATTTGTCACGAGCGAATTAAAGTCAGGTCCAGCGTGGCTGCAGGAGGTTCAGGAGATTTCCTGGTGTGCTGGTCTGATGTGTGAGCTGCAGGACCAGCGCTCCTTGTGTTTTCTTATTTTTTAGAACATTTTTATTAACAACATATAAACACAGAACACCGCTGCAGCTGAAGCTGCCAGCTCTCGCCTTTTTTTTTCCCCCGACCTGTCAATCAATTCAGTAGGCGTGTCAGCAAATGACGCGAGAATGTATACGAGAACGTATGCTGAAGTGCAGGGCTGAACTCTCTGCATACAGTACGCATGTACGGACACGCGTACGGTCGTACGCAGGAGTATACGGGGGGCTTAACATTCGATCAGTTTTCTTTGTAAAGTTGATTAATAGCTAAAAGTTTATAAAGTCATCATCCAGATTATTATTTAATTTTACTCTGTGTACAGTGATTCACATCTGCTTTAGTGTAGTTCGTGATCCGCATCACTGATGGCAACACAAAAGTTTCTGTAAAATATCTGGCTACATTTTTTTTAGCTTTGTATATAAGGTTTTAATATATATTTCAATTCCAATGAGCAACCCATACTGGCAAAATGAGTTATAGTGAAGGATACATCGCTTTACATTATTTTCAAAATCTCCATCGCAAAAACTTTAAAACGATAGTTTGCTGAAATTTGATGATTTCAAGGTTCAAGGCGACTATCGTCATTCGCATCACATGTGGTACATGAGGCTAGGGCTGGGCCATATCATATCGTTCACGATAATACCGATAAAAAAAGCTTGCCCGGGCAAAAAAATGATGTCATGAAATCGAAAAAAGCTAAGTCTGGTCCTCTGGACCAGACTTAGCTTTTTTCGATTTTTCTACCTGGATTATTAAGCATGCATCAGGGGATATCATGAAATGCTAATTTCATGACGTAATACGTCAGGGCACCCCGCCCCCTTAACAACTGAGCGCTTCGAACGACCAAACCGAACTGTGCCCCTCCCTCCACCTGTCTGTACTGGTGTAACGCTAGCTAAAAAGCTAAAAACAAACAACGTGCGTCTCAGCTTCTCTCTATCCAGCTCTAAATTGCAGATACAGACAGTAAGGCCCTATTTACACGGACACGGTGGGGGGAAACGGAGGTTTTGGGTATGTTAATTACAGAAAAAGATCTGCGTTGA
>JAVCKU010000161.1:9191927-9203978 GCA_032273985.1 Hypsolebias coamazonicus | reverse complement strand
AAGATTCTGGAAATCTATCAAATCACTTTCTGGCAGCTCCCATTCATCGGACCTGCCACCACAATTACTTGTTAATAACTCTGTTCCTGTGTCACCTGTCGAGCACGAGATTCTAAATAGTTTCAGTAGATATTTTGTTGCCTCTAGCTCCTTGTTTGCCACAGTTACTGGTGGAAAACCACATACTTTTCATTTTACATGCTTCTATAGGATTGTTTTATTGTTGTGTGTACCTCATCTGTGGTTTTGGTTTAAAACAGATCTGTGTGAGAAAGTCCACTCTGTGATTCAGCAGCTTTTTAATTAATTTTCAGTGCTATCATTAATTAATTCATTTATTTCCATTAAATTAATCTCATTGATTTTTTTTTATTAAGCACTTTGGTAACAGCTTCTCTTTTAAATGTACTTTATTAATAAAGTTGACTTGACTTAAAAAAAAAAAAAAACTTTAGCAGCAGGAACTCTCAGTAGTGGTTTACTGAAGGACATCATTAGTCTGTCATATGGTTGTGGAGTAATTGTGGCCCACTCTTTTATCCAACACTTCTTCAGTTCATTGAGATTTTCTAAAATGTGTTTCTACTCAGCTCTATGAAGGTCCCGCCACAACATTTCAATGAGGCGGGGGGTCTGGAATTTGACGGGACCGCTACAACATCTTAATTTTGTTTTTCAGTCATTCCGTTGTAGATTAGCTGCTGTGTTTGGTATCATTGTCCTGTTTTATGGTCCAGCCTTCAGCTGTTGGACAGATGATCTCACGTCTGACTCTAGAACACTTTGGTCTACAGAGGAGTTCATGTGGACTCAGAGACTTTAAGATGTCCTAAAACAAGCCCAAATTATCGTCTCTCCACCACGGTGCTTGGCAGTTGTAAAGCATCTGTGCTGATGTGTTGTTTAGTTTTCTCCAAGCATGGTGCTGTGCATTATGGGTAAACGTCTCGTTTTTGGTCTCATTTTCTTCCAGAAGTCTCGCGGTTCATTCAGAGACAACTTGACAAACTAAACTCAATCTGCCTCGTTCTTTTTTTTTTTAGAGAGGCGTTGTCTCCGAACGAGCCAAACTTCAGTGTTTTGTCATGAACGTTGATGTTTGACCTTTGAACTGAGGCCTGTAGAGTCTGAGGTGGAGCTATTGAAATCTTTGGGGTCATTTCTTTTAGCATCGCACAGACTGACCTTGGGGTGAATTTGATGGGACGTCCACTCCTGAGAAGATAGATGGCTGATTTAAACGGTTCACCTCTGAATAATAATAGTTTTTGGAAATGACCTTTGACCCTTTCTAGATTAATGGGCAGCAGCAATTGCATCTGTCTTTCCACCTTGACATTGTGTTAACACACACCTGTCTGCTGCAGAGCAGCAAACTGATGAAACTCCTGCTGTTCTGGAGATGATCACACTGAAGATGAGCGAATAGCTCCTGGCTGCGAATGTTCCTTTAAAATCTTATAGAAGCAACAAGGATGAACTTAGTTGTTTTTATTTTGGCTTCATTTCTGTTCCATAGGTATTTTTGTTCACTTGAGGTTAACTTTGAATAATTTGGTCACATGATTTTCATTTCATCCTGCTACATAAAACACTAGGACTGAAAGAGAGTGAACTTTATTTATTTATTTATTTGGTCTTATCAACTGAGAGTATAATGTTAGTAATACTCCTGTGTTCATTTGTTTTCTTTCTTCTTTACTTCTTGTTGTTTATCTCGGCCTCTCTGGGCAGGTTGCATCTTGGAGGATGAGGCCTACATTCCCACCTACTTGGAGGCCTTCCCTCCGCTGCCGGAGAAGGGGGCTCCGGGGGAAAAGACCGGAGAACCCGCTTCGGCTTGGGGGAGCAAGATCAGGCCCATCAAAGCCTCCGTTATCACCCAGGTAAGTAGAGTTGCTGTAGTATCCCCATGTAAAGACTTGAACGCTTCAAGACTGAAACATCTCATGAGTCTCTTGCTCAGGTGTTCCATGTGCCCCTGGAGGAGCGGCGCTACAAGGACAACAGCCAGTTTGGTGAGGGAGAGGAGGCCAAGGTGTGCCTGGACATCATGCAGAGAACCGGAGCGCACATCGAGCTGTCGCTGGCGAAGGACCAGGGCCTGTCCATCATGGTTACTGGGAAACTGGACTCGGTTATGAAGGCTCGCAAGGAAATCGTAGCTCGCCTGCAGACACAGGTAAACTAATCCGTACGCTTGTCTGCATATTCAACAGTGTGAGGCTTTGGAGAAACAAAAGGTTCAAGTATTCAAGATGGTCCAAGCAGCTTTTTTTACCAGTTTGTTTTTAGCTGTTCTTAATAAACGACACTTGTAGTAAATAAGTGCACGCTATAGACCAGAGAGATCGAATTCTGGCATTCAGGGGCCGCAGTCGTGCATGTTTTAGATCTTCTTCAGCTTAAATAAATGATTTAAACAAATCCACAGACATCCACGTTATAAAAACAACAGAAAACTTAAAGAAGTTGATTTACATCTGTGTAATAACATAAACATTTATTATAATTTTAGACTAAATTTTTTTTCTCCCGTGGGCTTAACTCAGCTTTAACACACACCAACACAGCGCAGGTTCTTTTCCCCTTGAGTATGACGATTTTTAGGATGTGACGTACTTTGAATTTTAAGTTGGAAGATAAAACGGTGCAGCTGGACAGCAAAGGGTTAACCCTTCACGAAGCTCCTTCAGCCGGAGGAGGAATGTGGGCGTGGCAGAGAGCCGCAGGTGGCAGAGAGCAGAGATCATGACAGACGGAGCTCCTCCCTGCACCTAATGATTTAACAGGTGCTAAATCATTTAAAATAATTTATTTTCAATAATCCATGGCGCTCGTGTGTCTCACCCATCAATCAGCCAGCTGTGTCATGTCCAGTCTTACTTTGAAAAACCACGAAAGAGCGAGTCCGCAAAAGTTGAACCTTGAAGTAGCGAGGGACTACTGTAAATGTAATTTAGAAGTTTTAAACAACCGTATTTTCCGCCGTACAAGTCGCTCTGGCGTATAAGTTGCATCAGTCCAAAAACGTCTAATAAAGTGGAAAAATAAAAACATAAATATGTCACTTCGCCGTATAAATCGCATTTATTACACGTCACCACTGACCCCCAGAAACGTGGGCCATTGTTGTGCCAAAAATCGATTGGCTGCTAAATGGCGGCCGCGGGAGCGTGCACGGGAGGACTTTAACAAGAATTCAACAAGATTAACACTTAAAAACAATTATTTGTTTGCTCGACATTATAGCAAAGGTGTGTCTCAGTTGAACTTTTCCTTAGTAAATGCACTTTAATGGCCAAAACAGCTGCATTTTGCCTGGACACTTGGTGTTCCTCCTCGCTCCGGCGGCGGAGCGGGGACGAAGGCTCTGGCCGCGAGCTTTGGAGCCTTCGTCAGCCCGCACCTCGCTGCTTCTCGGGGTCGCGGAATATGCACTTTGCTGCACCTTTCCTCCCGGCTCGGGCGACGGAGGAAGGCTGTAGAGCTTGCAGCCAGAGCCGCAACAGACGGCTGGATGGATGGATGGATTGATGGATGGATTGATGGGTGGCTCACTGCTGTGGAGGAAATGCGCCTGGTGGGAGCCAGCCAGACACGAGGCTAATGTTCCCCGCGAGGGGGGATCCTCCGCTGCCATGCGGCTGTCCCTTCTGCCGGGTTCAATCCCTCGGACAGACTGCACGGGCCTCACTTTTGTGCTGCATGTTTATTACCCGCAGTTTGTAATCTGCGAAATAGCATTTTCTGTTTGGAGGCATTTTTCTTCTGTTAAGTTTTTCTCAGTTGTCTCTAAGTGAACGTTTGTTTGTTTGTGTGTGTGTGTGTGTGTGTGTTAGTGTTGTAGTACTCGAGATCGGTCTTTGTCTTGAGACTTGCCTGAAGACCACTTTTTGACGGTCTTGGTCTAGAGTCAGACTCGACCGCTCTTGGTCTCGGTCTCGGACATCGAGGACTCGGGATTTTATTTCAAGACCCGTCAAGACAACAACTGTGAAAATATAATTAAATTGCCAGAATATTGTCCAGTTTATTTGTTAAGATCTTTGTTTTTATTGGATGCAAAACGCACTGATTCAAATCAATCGATAACATGACTCATTGCTAAATGCATGTTTTTGTACTGCTGTCACACCCACCCCCTTTCACTCGCACATGGTTCTGTACCACCAGAACAATACAGACAACAGAACGTAACGTCGCAAACGGTCGCAACCAGGAGTGAAAGTAAGCCGGTACGGATACTCTGTGAGAAGTTTGAGCTCCACGACTTGAGGTCTTGGTCTCGCCCTCCCTTGGTCTTGGTCTTGACTTGGTCTTGAACCCCAAAAGTCTTGGTCTTGTCTTGGTACACTCTGGTCTTGGTCTTCGTTACAACCTCCTCAGAACAACAAAGGTTAATTTCTGGCAGTAGGTGCAACACAAACAACTAACAGTTGATGTCAGTAAAAGCACCGTTTTCTTTTACAATTTAGGAAAGAAATATCAAACACCAGGGCAAAATAATAAACAAAACACCCCCTTTCAACTATAAAAATAAAATACCACTAGCTAGATGTAAACTTAAAAGTACAAAGGCTGAGCTCCCTAGCTATCCACAAACCAGGAGAAAAAAGGTTTAGAACAAAAATGGCAGAGAACCCCTACCAGCTTCCACTGTGAAAACAAAGCGCTTTCCATTCCAGCTGTTCAATCAAGAATTGCTCACACAGTACTAATACAACAACATGCCCAAAAGTGTGCACAACACAGACAAGATCATTGTAGATCAAGGCCTGCCGCCTCTGAGATGAAGCTTTTTATGGAGTGATTGATGCGCTGCAACACAGCTCACCTGTGGCAGGCAGGTAGCTCTGAAACACAAGAAGAAGAAGCTCTCTCATGAAGAGAGCCTCTAGAGGTCAGTGACCGTTACAGTCTTGACTTGGTCTCAGGTTAGGTGGTCTTGACTACATAGTGTGGTGGGGTGGTGCAGGGTAGTCGAACAACATATAAAAGCCTAGAGGACCCTCTAGCGGCTGCAACTGGTAATGTTTACTGGTTCATGTCTATGAACGAACATTTCAAGCGTCAGTCAAAAATTGCGTTGTGAATATGGAAACAAACGTATATTAGTCACTTCGGTGTATAAGTTGCAATACTTGGAAATGTATGCAAAAAGGTGCAACTTATATGCTGGAAAATACGGTACTTAAAAGTTGTATTTATTTACAGCATTCTGCGATAACGTTGCATATATGCAACTTCAAAGTGCTTATTTTATTCCACTCACCAAATGTTTTTATCTTTCTTAAAATTCTTGCTGGGACAAGAAGAAATTAAAGTTAAAAAGGTCATTTTTTAATGCATCTTTATTCTGCTAAAATGTATCTATGCACATTCTTACAGTGGTAATTTCTTTAAATATCTTCAATAGATAAAGGTGTCTGAAGGTTGGCATGGCTTTGTGTTTACAGACAAGTTAACGTTCTCAATTCAGATGTTCAATCATCAGTGATGTAATAGGGATAGAAAGGGCATCACTTTTCTCAAATGTCTCCCATGATTGTGAAATTTTGAAGCCAACTCGACCTAGAGGTGTTTAGAGAGCTGCTTTTTGAAAAACTCTGCACAGTAAGGTCGGCTAAGGACAAAAAGTTGAGCTAAAAAATGGACCGTCAGCTCCCAGAGGCGCCTCTCAAGGCTTCAAACACGCCGAGCTCTGCTTCAGCTGATGCGCTGTTTCAGCTGAGCTGCAGTTCTTCATACGACGTCGCAGAAAAACAGAACCCTCTTTGAACGGATGGTTGATTATTATGGCGTCTGGCATGATTCGGACGCCATACGTTTCCTCCGTGGAGAGGCGCTAACTCACATTTTCCCTCCTTCCTCCTCCAGGCGTCTGCTACGGTCGCCATCCCCAAAGAGCACCATCGTTTTGTCATCGGCAAGAACGGTGAGAAGCTGCAGGAGCTGGAGCTGAAGACCGCCACCAAGATCGCTATTCCACGACCCGACGACCCAAGCGCCAATATCCGCATCACCGGCACCAAGGAGGGCATCGAGAAGGCTCGCCACGAAATCCTTCTGATTTCGGCTGAACAGGTTCACAAAACAAATTCTCTCAGGGTTTAAAAAAAATAATAATCTGGATGGATTTTAATGAAACTGTCAAGAAGTATGGCCGCCAAAACAATGGCTATAACTGTCAGTTTTACAGATACCGGTACTGAGTTAAAATTTGAAGTGGTAGTAGCTGAGAGTCCTCGAGCGCAGACACATCCCTCAAGACCTCGCGCTAAAGTGTGAAAGTTATTTTGAAGAATTGAACAAACGTTCATTTATCAACAAGAGTTGATCTTAAACTAAACTTTGGCATCACAGACGGCAGCGGGTAATTCAAGACGAGTGGAAAAAGTTTGAAACGTTACAATTTGAGAACTGATCTTCTTAATGCACATCAGTTTTTGTGAACCAGCTGACTGTGCTTTAAGAAATCAACTAAAACTGCTGCAGCTGTTTGAGCCGTTCATCAGTCGTTTTGTTTATTCTTACCAAATTCAAATCATTGCTTGCTACTTAAAAACAGTTAAACTGGGTTGATTTGCACTCATTAAAAAAAAACTCTGTGTAGGAGAAGCTAATCGGCTTCTTCGCAGACGCACGGCTCAACACAGGAGCGCCAGATCTTCAGGACAAGACACAGCGGTTCATCAAGGAAAGGGGACCCTTATTTGAGTGAGGACCAAAATGTTCACATTTTAGACCGATGGTTTGAGAGGGGAGTGAAGGAAGCCATTTATGTAAAACGAGAGAAACCATCTTTAAACAGAGGAGGTGGGCTCAGATTCCAACTTTCAAAAACCTGTGATGCAGCTTTAGGACTGGTACCCAGTCATTTTCACTCTTATCAAGACCTTCATCTGTGAGTCAGACTAACAAAGTCCCTAATGAACCCCTGTTGTGAGGAGTGAAAGGGCAATCTGCATGTGTATCTAGCAGTGGTGCAGTCTACATTTTTTTAGTGGGTATACTGCGGTAAAGTTAGTTTTATGTTGGACATCGTTGAAGCCACGGAGCGTGAATGTCC
Source organism: Hypsolebias coamazonicus (assembly GCA_032273985.1). Taxonomy (NCBI): domain Eukaryota; kingdom Metazoa; phylum Chordata; class Actinopteri; order Cyprinodontiformes; family Rivulidae; genus Hypsolebias; species Hypsolebias coamazonicus. Next base: position 9,196,906 of record JAVCKU010000161.1, on the reverse strand, counting down.
AATGTCCAACGTAAAACGTAACGTTACTGCGGTCGGTCTGTATACTGCACTTAGAAACCCAAGTACACAGTGTAATCGTCAGTTTATTTTAGTTTTTAAGCATATTGAACATTTCCAAATTTCTCTGATGCTTATGTTTGAATAAATGTACAACAAACTTTGTTATAGAATGTATAAAACAGTATCAAAGCAAAACATGTTCAAGTATGAAGTACAGAAGTATTAATTTCACAATAATTTGCTGGATAAATGAATGTAATAAACAAGCGCTGCATACAGATGTATTGTTACGGAAGCGTTTAGCTGCTGTTTAACGTATCAATGACACTTGCCTAATTTAGATGTCATGTATCATTGTGTACTTTTAAGTGGGAATACTGAAATTCTTCAACTTTTCTAGTGGGTATAGTCCGTATACACACGTATCATGTAGACTGCACCACTGGTATGTAGCTGACCTCAGCTTTATAACTCGAACCTCACAGTCTCTGTTCTTTGAATTGAGAAAGCTCCTCGGATGAGAAGCGAAACGTCTTCAGATACAAAATACAGTCCAGTTATTTTTTGACTTGAACTTTTATTTATTTATTTACCACGTCCTGGATGACTGAGAATCTTCACCAGCACTGATGTTGATTGTTTTAGAAACTAAAACTTGAAGTATTTCTGAAGGGAATCTTTGAGTTGTAATTTTTTTTTCTCACTATGAAAGTTAAAATGAATGAAATTCATTTAAAGGACTGACGGCATCTGATGCTAAATACAGTTTTATCTAATTCAGTCTCACTTCAACTCTTCAAACATATTTGACTCTGTTTTGGACACTTTTGGTATTATATTGGTAATACATATTATATATATATTGGTATTATAACTCAGCCCTGAATTGACCAGTTAACATTTCCAATTAAATGACAAAATTATCAATAACGGTAAAAAAGACTTTGTATATTTTGAGCAGCTTATGTGTTTGCTGACTCCCTCTTTCCCCTCCTCTTCCTCCTCGGCAGGACAAGCGAGCGGTGGAGCGCCTCTCCCTGGAGAAGGCCTTCCATCCCTTCATCGCCGGAGCCCACAACAGGCTGGTGCATGAGCTCAGCCAGGAGACGGGCGCTCGCATCAGCATCCCCCCGCCCAGCCTGCCGAAGGACGAGATCGTCATCACCGGAGAGAAGGAAGCCGTCGCTCTGGCGGTCAGCCGCATCCGGGCCATCTACGAAGACAAGGTGAGCGTCGAAACGAGGGATTCTCTGGTGTCGACGTTGGTCCTTCCATTTTGTTTTTTTTTGTGCTTCACTTGTTCTTTTTGTAATCAAGTTTTCAGAGGCATTTTTTTTTAACTTAAAAAAATCATAAATCTTTCTTTTTGCAAACTAGAGCAACTGAATTTCCTGTGAAAATGCAGTGTGACTGTTCATTGCTGAAGAACTTGCTGGAAAAACAGCTAAAATTAGCTGAAAACATGGTGAAATGTACCGGTAGCTGAAACGGAAGCTGAAACGGCAGAACCAGCCCAAGTTAGCAGAAGGATGCAGAATGAACACACATTTGCTGAAATAGGTTTAAATCAGCAGAAATGACCACAAATTTGAGGAAATTAGCTAAAAAAGCTGAAATTAGCAGAAAAGTAGCTGAAAAGGCAGAAAGAAGCTGAAACTACCAGAAGGAGGTGGAATGAGCTGAAATGAGCCAAAAAAAATGTAGAATTAACTGAAAAAGGAAAATTTAGCACCAAAACAGCTGAATATAGTAGCTAAAATAAAGTTCAAAATATCAGAAAAAGCAGAAAGGAGCACAACAAGCTAAAATTAGCAGAAAGTACTTAACTGGGTGAAAGTAACAGAAATTACCATGAAAAACTTGAATTTATTTAAAGCAGCTGAAATTAGCTAAAAAAAAAAAAAAAAAGTAGCTGAAAAGGTAGAACAGCTTAACTTGGTAGAAGGAAGCAGAAAGAACATGTTTGCCCAATTTGTCTGAAAGGAGTAGAAATGAGCACAAAACTGTGGAAATTATCTGAAAAAAAGCTCAAACAAACAAAAGAACAGCTGAAAAGTAGCTAAAAAAAGCAGAAAGAAGCTTAAGCTACCAGAAAGAAGTGGAAAGAGCACATTTTTGCTGAATTAGGCTGAAAAAAGTTGAAATGAGCGCAAAAAATGTATAATTAGCTGAAAATGCTAAAATTAGCAAAATAACAGTTAATTTTGAGTTGAAATAGCAGAAAAGGCTGAAACTTGCAGAAATAAGTGAAAAGGAGCATAACAAGCTGAAATTAACAGAAAGAAGTTAGCGGAGGCACAAAATGTTGTAGTTAGCAGAAAGTATCTGAAAGGAACACAAAACAGCTGAAAATAGCTGAAAGAAGCTGAAGCAGAACAAAATGTGAAAGGAGCAGTAAAGTGTTGTAAACAGATCTAAAGATTTGAAGGAGGTAAAATGAGCTCAATTCATTTAATATGAGAAAAAATATGTCAGAAAAGTCTAAATATTCCAAAAAGCTAAAGTTGCACCACTAAAAGTTACATCAGGCTCGTCCTGAAAGGGCTGAACATTTTGGTTTATGATTTTTTGAAGTGGCTGAAAACTGCGGGACGAGGATCTCGCTGAAAACCGTACGGAAGATAAATAGATCACAACAGTGTGAATGCTTCATAAAAAACAAGAAAAGGTTTTCCCGACCATTTCTGACGTTCAGCCGTCTCTCAGTGCCCGCTGTGAACGCTCAGTTACCGTAAGCTTCAGGCTTTCAGGTGTAACTCTCTGGGTTTTTCTCGTCTCACTTTTCACTTGTTTGCATTGTCCCTTGAAGCTCCTCTATAAAATAAATGTGTTTTTACTGCGAGCCAAACCTCATTACCTGATGAGACTGAACGAAAGGCATCAGACGGATGTTTCAACATGGACAGGAAGTGTGTGTGTGTGTGTCCTCGATGAGCTCCTATGATTGGCAAGACGGAGACGACGCCGAGAGAAAATTGGATTTCAGAGAACAACAGCAGGATGTGAATACTAATGTTGTTTAGAGCGCGAGAGGCAACAACAAACGTCTTCCTGGTCCGTCACCTCTGGGCTCCTCCGTCACACAGTCTGTTGATTCACGCCAACTCCTTTTATTCCTCCTTTCATCCCTTCCCCTCTCAAGTCCTTCACTTCTCACCTTGTTTCTGCAGAAGAGGAAGACCACGACCATCTCGGTGGAGGTGAAGAAGTCCCAGCACAAGTACATCATCGGTCCGAAGGGCAACACCCTGCAGGAGATCCTGGAGGCCACCGGGGTGTCGGTGGAGATGCCTCCGCTGGACTCGGCCTCGGAAACCATCATCCTGAGGGGGGAGCCCGACAAACTGGGGCCTGCGCTCACGCAGGTCTACGCCAAGGTGAGGAGGACCGGACCGAGGTGTTAAATGTGTTTTTGTCTTCAGGATTGTTATTGTTCCTTCGTCACACGTGAAGGGAACCATGCATCCACAGTCACTGGTGGTCTTTAGACCCTGTTCCGATGTTTAGTTTTATTTTTATTAGATGCAAATTATTATTAGTCACATGGTTAAATAAAGGTCAAATAAAAACTGGAGAAACTGCATTTCCTGAGAAAATACAGTGTGACTGCTTACTGTAGAAGAACTTGCTGAAATTAACAAAAAAGTAAAAATGAATCATGCTGAACTGTAGCTGAAAAGAAAGAGCAAACCTAAATCTAAATTAGCAGAATAAAGCAGAAAGAACGTGCATCTGCTTAATTGGGTTAAAATAAGCAGAAATGAGCTCAAATCAGCTAAAAGAAAGGCTAAAATGAGCAAAAAAATCCCCCTAAAAAGTAGCCAAATATGGCAGAAAGAAGCATAACTTATGAAAAGGAAGTGGGAAGAGCTTAAATGAGAAAAAAAAAAAAAAAAAGTGGAATTAGCTGAAAAAGGCTAAAACTTGTATAAAACAGCTAAATAGTATTGTAGTTGAAATAGCAGATAAAACTGAAACCAGCTCAAAAATCCTGAAAGGAGCATAACAAGCTGAAATTTGCAGAAAGAAGTTAATTAAGTTGAAAGTAGCAGAAATTACCACAACATATTTGACTTTATCTGAAAACGGCTGAAATTAGCAAAACATTTTTTTTTTGAAAAGCTAGTACAAGCTTAAATTAGCATAAGAAAGCAGAAAGAACACGTTTGCCCAGTTAGGCTTAAAAAAGCAGAAATGAGCACAAAAAGTAGAAATTATCCAAAAAAAATAAAAAAAAGCTGAAATGAGTAAAACCCAACTGAAAGTAGCTAAAAAAAAGCAGAAAGAAGCTTAAATTACCAGAAGCAGGTGCAGAGAGCATATTTTTGCTGAATTAGGCTGACAAAGTTGAAATGATTGCAAAAATGGGGAATTAGTTGGGAAAAGCTAAAATTAGCATAAAACAGCTAAATAGTAGCTGAAATAGTAGAAAAGGCTTAAGCTTGCAGAAAGGAGCTGAAAGGAGCATGACAAGCTGAAATTAGCAGAAAGAAGTTAGAAGAAGCACAGGGCAGTGGTGGCGCAGAGGTTAGAGAAGGTGAGCCTGCAATTGGAAGATCGTTGGTTCAACTCCCGGTACCGACAACATCAAAATGTGGGTGGGATAGATGAAGCACCAACACCTGCCTCCACCCTCGTTTGACCCCCTCGGTGTCCTTGAGCAGAGCTGACATTCTACCTCGCTCAGGCGGCTGTGGTAGCGCGGTGGTCTGTTGTTGTGTTCACTATGGTGACCCCTGAAGAAGGAAGCAGCTGAAAGGGGGCGAAAGTTAGAAGAAGCACAAAGTTGTTAGCAGAAAGAGTAAGAAAGGAGCACAAAATAGCTGCAAAAGCAGCCAAAATGAGCTAAAAGTAGCTGAAATTTTTTAAAAATTTGTACAAGGAAGCTTAAAGACGCTGAAGCAGAACAAAATGTGAAAGGAGCAGTAAAAGGTTGTAAACACATCTAAAGATATGAAGGATGGAAAATGAGCTCAATT
>JAVCKU010000161.1:9132049-9149478 GCA_032273985.1 Hypsolebias coamazonicus | reverse complement strand
ACTGTAAGTTTCGTTTCGGTACCGTATATTCTGGTGTAAAGTCGCATAAACGCCGTAACTTGAAGCAATGCTTTTCAACAGGAGCGCGTTCGTAAAGTCGAATTGCCGTAAGTCGAGACCGCCGTAAGTCGGGGACTACCTGTTGATAAAAGTGACTATTAATGAGGTGAAATGCAGCTGATTTGACCATCCAAGTGCGTTTCTTAAGGAAAAATTTAACTGAGACACACCTTTGCTATAATTGAGAAAATAAATAATTGTTTTTAGGTAGTCATCTTGTTAATGTCCTTCCATGCACGCTCCTGCAGCCGCAATTTTGGCAGTCAATTGATTTTTGACACAACACCGGCCCACGTTTCCTGATGGTCAGCGGTGATGCATAATAGATGCGACTTATCCGGCAAAGCAACTTATTTGTTTTTCCCTACTTTATTAAACATTTTTGGACTGATGCAACTTGTACGGCAGAAAGTACGGTACTCTCTTCTTCTCTTCGACCCACTTGAATATCCTGCACCAAAAACATTAATGTTTATTTACATCCCCTGTTCAATTCCAGTCCAGAAAAACACTCCTCTCCAAAACTACAAACATTTACTACTCAAACCCCTCAGCGACGAGGGAAATCAGTGTACCGCTTGTAGAAATATAATTTTTAGCAGTCTTCTAGTACCCAGCCCCCTTCAAAGAACCACTGCATGGCAGAAACACAGAACCCAAAAGCGCTCACGACAGAGGAAGTTGTCGAACCTGTTGGAAATGACAATCGCATCGTTGAACTCGCTGCGGCAGTTCTGACGCAGAGCAGTGCGTCCCCCATTGGTGATGACGGCGTTGGTGCCGTGCAGCTGGTGGAAATGCAGGTCGCTGGTTGAGGTGGCCCCAGCCACTGAGCAAGGGCTCCCGGGGGAAATGGCAGTGGGGCCTTCTGAGCTGTCCTCTGGAAGAGGGGGGAGGTCCACTAAAGAGATAATTGGGCAGGTGGTCAGTCTTCTTAAGTGGAATCTCATTTATTACAGCATCTCTTCCTCCGGTTCTTACCCATGTCGTCCATGATGGTGGCCTGGGCTGCCTGGCCGTACAGGTCCACCACAGCGTACACGTTGGGGGGGACATTCCAGGCTGCCGGGCCCTGAGCCACACCGTTCACAAAGAAATGCAGGCTGCCGTCTTCTTTCCTCACCACTCCCACTGTGTCCCCCGCCTGCAGATGGAGGTAGACAGCTGATTAAAACCAACCGGACAAAACGTGAGGAAAGACGATCCAGAGAGCCGACTTACTTTGAGTCGATCCAGATTGTGTCCATACTCGTCCAGTATAGTTGTTCCATTGTGCATCACACCGTTCCCCGTCATCATCCACGTCCCTGGAAAGCACACCCGATACGGACATCAGGCACCTCTACAGAAAGGACGAAACGTTTCACAGAGCTTCCTTGTTTTTTTTTCTGTTGACCTGAGCGCAGGTTCGTCATGGTGGACGGCAGCTGCAGGTAGGCGGGGTTGTGCGTAGTGACACCGATTTCTATGGAGCCTGCCCACTTGTCCACCATCTTGTCAATGCGGACCTGGAATACCTCGTTGGAGCGCAGCGGCCGGTTGCTCAGGACCACCCCGTGGTTGAAGTCATCAGTCGCACTGTAAAAAGCAGCACCGTTATCTCACTTTACTGTTTAGAATGAAACTACCGGTAAACAAGGTGAGTTTGTATAAAACATCCTAACTTTTAAAAGTCGTCTTCCTTTTTTAAATAGATAGGAAAATGCTGACTACCTTAATGAGTGCAACTAAAGAATAAACATACTTGTAATACTTGAATATTTGTAAGTAGAGATGCACTTGTAGCTTGGTATGTGACTTAAACCTGATTTTTAAAAAATCTTCAATAAGACATTAAAAAGTTTTAGAACTAATGTGCTGTTGCTTGGATGATGGCAGTTTTAGTTTGTTTATTTTGAAGGTTTACTTGTGGAAACTACAGTCAAGGGTGAGCTACGCTATGTGTTCATGCCTCCTACAGACTGTAAATGTCCAGACATCTGACCGGAACCTGGAAGTTGAAGCTGTCCCGCCCCCTCCATGTAAATTAACAGCACATTGCTCTTGATTAAAACAAAACATGTCCGTTTAAAAACATCTAGCAGCATCACATCCTTGTTGTAAAAGTTTTTACTTAATGAGGAACACGTTAAAAGTAGCACATTTGTAACGTGTTCAAAAATAAAAGCAGATTAAGAATATAGAGTATAAGCTACAAATATAAAATATTATTACAGAGGCATGTTGGGTACTTTGTATGATGATGGACATTGCTGTTAAATGTTTTTAAAAGACAGCTCATAGAAGAAGCGTTTTTATTTAAATGGATGCATGTTTTGTGATTTTAAATTGTGTAAATAAGGATGACAAACACTAGGTATAATCTGGTTTACAAAGACATACTGTAGTGCATTTTTACTTTATTTGTATAAAAATCTCCGTTTAATAGCCAGTAGCATTCCTAGGTACAAAGAAAGCCTAGTAATCCAGAGTAAATGTGGAGGAAATTAAAATTTATGTAACAGTAATGCTTTATTGTGAACACATTTTTACTTGATTTGTTTTGAACCAGAATTTTGGAAAATAAGTGTAAATGTCAATATATTGTGAATTCAGTACAATTCTTTGAGAAACATCAGATTCAGCTTAACAAAAAAAAAAAAAATAAAATAAAAAAACTATTGGTGCTCCTAGACATTTAACAATTCAAATGTTTTCATCTTTATATGTTACTGTTCTAAACATTTTGCAATCTACATTTTACAGTTCAAAATATGTAGTTGTTTTATTTTAAAGTTCTAAACATTTTACTCTCTATATTTTACAGTTCAAAACATTTTGTTGCTTTATTTTAATGTACTAAACATTTCAACATGTATATTTTACAGTTCAAACAGATGTACTCTATATTTTAAAGGTCTAAATGCTTTATCCTCTATATTTTACAGTTGAAAACATTTTCCTGCTATATTTTAAAGCTCATAATGTTTCCCTCTTTATTTTACAGTTCAAAATGTTTCCCCTCAATATTTTAGTTTAAAATATTTTCCTGATATATTTTAATGTTCTAATGATTTTACTCCCTATATTTTACAGTTCAAACTGTTTTCCCTCTATATTTTACAGTTCAAACTGTTTTCCCTCTATATTTTACAGTTCAAACTTTTTCCCCTCTATATTGTACAGTTCAAACTGTTTCCCCTCTATATTTTACAGTTCAAACTGTTTCCCCTCTATATTTTACAGTTCACATTGTTTCCCCTCTATATTTTACAGTTCACATTGTTTCCCCTCTATATTTTACAGTTCAAACTGTTTCCCCTCTATATTTTACAGTTCAAACTGTTTCCCCTCTATATTTTACAGTTCAAACTGTTTCCCCTTTATATTTTACAGTTGAAACTGTTTCCCCTCTATATTTTACAGTTCAAACTGTTTCCCTTCTATATTTTACAGTTCAAACGGTTTCCCTCTATATTTTACAGTTCAAACTGTTTTCCCTCTATATTTTATAGTTCAAAATGTTTTCCCTCTATATTTTACAATTCATAATGTTTCTCTCTCTACAGTATTTTAAAGTTCAAAATATTTTCCCCTCTATGTTTTACAGTTCAAACTGTTTCCCCTCTATATTTTACAGTTCAAACTGTTTTCTCTCTATATTCTAAAGTTCAAAATGTTTTCCTTCTATATTTTACAGTTCAAACTGTTTTCTCTCTATATTCTAAAGTTCAAAAAGTTTTCCTTCTATATTTTACAGTTCAAACTCTTTTCCCCCCATATTTTACAGTTCAAACTGTTTCCCTCTATATTTTACAGTTCAAACTGTTTTCCCTCTATATTTTAAAGTTCAAAATGTTTTCCCTCTATATTTTAAAGTTAAAGACTCAGTATGAACCGAAGAAGAGAAGGACTCACTGTGGTCGCAGTGCTGTCCTGCCGTCACAGATGATGGCAGCCTTCTGGCCACAGTTGGAGTGAAAAAGCAGGCGGTCGGGCCCCTCTGAATCAGGAGTGAGGGTAAGGGACGGCCGGGGTCGACCTACGTCAGGCGAAAGAGCCCTCATGATGGCGTTGTTGCGCCTGAGGCGGTCACTGTGGTTGTGGTTGTGGACTATGGTGACTTTAACAGCCATGCCATAGAGGTCCACCACACCATAGACCACACTGGGGGTCTGGGCTGCTGCAACACCTGAGGGGAAAAGACACAAAGAGATTAAAAGATAAAGTCAGGGTCTTGTAGTTAAATCACATTGTATCATTTTGGTGCTGGTTGTTCTCATCCGCAGCCATCAGTGATGTGCTTACAGCTCAGCATCATTGCATATGTTTCTGTGCCTCACCTTGATCAATGCCGTTAATGTAGAAATGGAGCGCACCACTGGCTTTGTGCATCAACCCTATGTGATCACCCTCCTTCATACAGGTTAAAAAAAAAGAAGTGCTTGTATAATTAAAAACAGCAAAACGACAATAAAATGCTTATTTTTCGCTGTGGTCACAAACCTGTAGCTCATCGAGGCTGAATTCACAGTATTCCCTGCGGGTTCCTTTCCCATTGGTTAATATCCCACAGCCACTCATCATGATTGTACCTGATGAAGTGGGAAGAAAAGATGAAATTTTTTTTAATGGAGTTGCTTGAAGGAGCGCATATCACCTGCCTCTTCATCCCAGAGTTTAAAACTAAGATCACCTCGTGTTGAGAAATGTTGAAGCTAGTCAAATAGGTCAAATCTTAAAAATTACGGTAAGCGAGATGTCTCATAATATCATAACCCTAACTCCAACCCCATCTTGAACGAGGTATTTTTGTGCTTCCTAACGTCAGTAAACTGCGGCGGCCATGCTGTTCTGGACCCAGCCCAAAGCATTTTAACATCTTTTGTTTGTTACAGATTTTCAGCAGGTTTTCCGTCACCTGAGCGCAGATTGGTCATAGTTGCAGGATAGTCCAGGTTGTTTGGGTTGTGCGTGGTTACACCGATCTCAATCGAGCCTGACCACTTGTCCACCAGCTTATCGATGCGGATCTGAAAACAACGACACAAATATCTTGTTTTTAGGTAAACAGACTCATGTTTGGTGAGTTTAGTCAACTACCGATAATGGTATTGGTGGCATAAATCAGATCAGCGTGTGAACATGGATGGCAGCGGAGAGCCGAGCGCACACACCTCAAACATCTCGTTGTGGCGGAGAGGCCGGTTGGTCATCACCACGCCGTTGTTGAACTCGTCCAGCGGTCGCCGCCGCTCCGCCGTCTTGTTGTTGTTGCTCAGCTTGATCAGGGTGCCGCACTTCTCGTGGAACAGTAGCGCGTCGTTCGTGGTCATCCCGCCCGTCACCGCTCCCGACCCAACCCCTCCTCCTCCTCCGCTGCCGGCCGGGCTGTTATCGGCGTTCCCGCCACCTCCTTCTCCCGCCGTTGTTCCACCGTCACTGACCGCCGCGCCTCCTCCACCTCTGCTTCCCCGCTCGTTTCGCGAGGAAGAGTCGGATCCGGCGTTTCCTCCTCCTTCCCCGCCTCCCCCTCCTCCGCCGTCTTCCCCTCCGCCCTCGTCCTCAGAGCGGTAGAAGGACACTATGGCGTTGTTGAACACGTCAAAGAGCTGGTGCTCTGTCAGACCTGAAGAGAGACAGGAAGAGAGCGGTCATCATGGTGGTCACCGTCCAAATGTCTAATGTCTGATCGGTGGGGGTGGGGGGGTCGTACCAGCGTCAGCCTCCAGGTTGTTGGGGAACTTGTCTGGTCTGCCATTACTGCAGCTGAGCTCAGGCACTGAATCAAGAGATAAAACTATTTAAATCAGATTATAATCCCATAAAGACCCGATCGGGGTTTTTTTTGGTTCCGATACGTTAAACCCTGGGAGAGAAAAGGACACGCTTTCTGCTTTACCTTCATCTCCGTTCACCACTCCATTCATCGCTGCCACATTCATCAGAGCTGTGATCCCTCCATCCTCCCTTCCTCCATGCACTACCACCTCCTCCTCTTCCTCCTCCTCCGCGTCCTCCTGGTCCCGCTCTATCGTCTCTCGTTCCTTCTCTGCAGAGGGAGGCGGTGGCTCACAGCTCACCACAGTCACTTGAGTGCACTTTCCGTACAGGTCCACCACGGCCCAGAGTTTGGACGGCAAGCCGCTGGCGGCGGCCCCGCAGTCCTGTCCGTTCACCCAGAGGTGGAGCTCGCCCCGGGCGCTGCGCTGGATGCCCACCCGGTCGCCTTCGACCAGCTGGTCGAGGTCGCGGCCGTACTCCTCCAGGACAGAGCGTCCGTCGCGGAGGACCGAGCAGCCCGACACGATCCAGGAGCCGCCCTTGAGGCCCGTGGCGCTGCTGGGGAAGTCCAGCGCAGCGGGGTCCAGAGCTGTCACGCCGATTTCAATGGAGCCGCTCCACGAGTTCACCTGAGAGGAAAAGAGTTTTCACCCGATTATTGACAATTAGTCTAATAAGCCATTTAAAAACAATGTATAATTGTTATTTGCTTAAAAACAATAGGATTTGGTGTCAAGTTTTAAGCAGATCATGTAAAGTGCACGTCTGATCCCAGTCGCTCAAACTGATCCAACTGTGATCTGACGAAGACCGGTTCTGCCGCTCCATTCCACCTGAAGGCCGACATATTTTGCTGTTATCTCACTCCCATGGGACTTTTTCAGTCAACATGTGCTAAATGCCAAATTTTCATCTGAATTCACTCGCTGTGGCGACCCCTGCAGAAGGGAGCAGCCAAAAATAAATAAATCAACCACCACCAACTAGAGCCCGGAGTCCAATCCCACCCGACCCGGATTCGGACTGGGCCAGTCCATAATAATGTGCTTAATGTGCGGGCCGGGTCGGTGTCAGGCTTTTGATTGAGTCAGCGGACATGTGCGGCTGACGAGCCACTTATTTGGCAACATGGCTTGCCATGCCATCACCAGCCGCACACGGCCATTTCATCGTGCGCTGACCGGCCTTGAAAGAGGTAAAAAGTTCAGTTAAGCTTCAGATGGGACTACTGCCAGTGATCCATCAGCCCTAATGGATGTCCATTCAGCCGCTGCACTCAGCGGACGCATGCGGCCGACGACCCAAACGGGTGAGGTCACAAAATGTCCGACATGTCAGAGCAGGGTCCGTGTCTGAATAATGCAGAATGCAGGCAGAAGCATGGATTTAACACGCTTTGACGGCCATGAAGGGACAAACACCCAGTCAGCTCCGACCTTCTGCCCCCTCAGTCGGGTGCGTCTGCCGACCGTTAATCACGATAGGCCTATAAGCAGTCAAAGCTTTATTAAAAATGTTTATTTTTGGGGTTCGGATCTGTAATTACTGCTAATTCGTCAGATCGAGTGGGGTTCGTAAATGATGGATCCGGGCTGGGGCCGGGTCAGGATTTTTTGGACCCAAATGCAACTCTACAGCTGCAGAATACATCAAAAATTTAAAAACCTAATACCACCACAGTCACATGGGTTGAATAATACTGCAAATGCATATTTTCCTAAATCATGATCACGATAACACATTTTGCTGGGCGATTAATTGTCTCACAAATTATTGCGATAAACGATAATATTGTTTGAAATTTGTCAATAATGAATAATTATTGTCAAATTTAAGAAGAAATGTTTAATTTGTTTTATGTATAGTGCCTTTTTTTGACCACCGGATGGCAGTATAAGACTGTTTGAACCAAAAGATGGCTAGCGAGGGAGGGAGCAGCGTGTCTCTTTAAGAAAAATGGGAAGGAGGCACCTTGACGTGACATGGGCTGTCTCTCTTCAGTTCTCAAAATGGTGAACGCTCGGTGAGTTGAGCTCTTTAGCATAGCATTTTTCACACAAAGCTTTTAATTTTTTTTTTTTTTTTAATCAGTAAACATGTTCTCAGCTTCTTTTTGCAGAGAAAAACTACATAAAGGCACGGGTTTCAACCGTGAATTTTGGAGCTTCGACAAGACTGAGGTTTTGTTCCCTGAAGTCGGCCTGTTAGCTTAGCTTGTAGCTTAGCTTCTCAGCTTAGCTGCTTTTAACGATCCAAAAATGTTATTTTGGATGGTTAAAACAGATTTTAAAGAGTAAAAAAGAGAAAGATCACCGGAGTTGAGCTTTTTGTCAGCCAGTGTCTTCAGTAGAAAGAGCGACACATGAAGAAACAATAAAGCCGATAAATGAAAATGAGGTCGATAATTTTAATTTATCATGCGATTAATTGATTTATTGTTTATCACGACAGGCCTAATCATGAAGCTCTAAAATTACCAAGCTGGGTTTTCTTCCTGCCTTGCTTTTTTTTTTCCTGACTGTAAAATGTGGAAAAATAAAATCAGTCAATTTAGAAGTTTTGTCATGCATTTACCTAAACACTCAACTTAAAGCAACTTGTAGAACAAAATACAAAACTAATTTAGCATCAGTCACACCAAACACACAACTCCAGGAGCAGAAAGTAGAAGAGTCATCAGCAGCAGCTGTTTTTGTTGTGGAACAAAAGAAGTTTTGAAGTTTGACGAGCAGAGCTAAAAACTGCACACGGATCTAAACATAGTCCGTCAGGTTTTGTGATGCGGTCTATTTTTACTCATTCTGTCTTTTCAGGGTTATTTCTTTGAAAACTAACCAGAATGCACAACAAAAATACTGAAAATATGGAGGAAAAAAATAGATCAAGTTCCCAGAATAGGATGCTAATCATCCACATGACATCAGGAATGATCAGTTATTTAAATGATGCAGTGTTTGTAAAAAAAATAAAAATAAAAAATAAATAAAATGTATGTGATATAGTCCTCAAGGAAAGTTTTCCAGTGGAATAAAAAGGTAAACTATGATCCTAAATGCTTCATCCGTGAACCTTTTTGATGTTGAAGGGAGATGGAATAAAAACGTTAAGATATTTAAAATGTTTTGGGACCTTTTTTTTTTTTTTTTTTTTTTTTTAATCTTTAAAGCGTCACAAAATGTTTGCAGCACTAACGAGCAAATAAGAAATAGAACTGGATTATAACAATATAAAGAAAGTTTGGACTGTTTGGATGCACAAAGCCTGATTTTATTGGGGAAAAATATCATGACAACTGTGATGATGCTGTAAGGATCAAATTTATTTTAAAAAAAAAAATTGCATTTTTTGCATTGATTTTGTTCAGTTTGTCTAGTTTACCTGTATTATTATGTTATTTACTTTTAGCCACACAAAGGTCTATAATTGATCATTTTAAAACACCTCATTGTGTATTTTAGCCTTTACAGTAGACCCTTGCTACTTTGCAGTTTGACTTGCATACTTGCTCTTTAGCTTTTTTTTTTTTTTTTACAAAGTAAGAGAGGACATGACAACTGGCTGATTGATGGATGAGCCACACGAGCATGGATAGTTTATTTAAAAAAAAATACAGCACTTAAATTATTTACAGTGAGGAAAACAAGTATTTGAACACCCTGCGACTTTGCAAGTTCTCCCACTTAGAAATCATGGAGGGGTCTGAAATTTTCATCTTTCAGCTGTTTTATGCTGATTTCAGCTTTTTTTCCAGATAATTTCCACTTCTTTGTGCTCATTTCTGCTACTTTCAACCAAATTGGGTAAACATGTTCTTTCCGCTTTCTTCTGCTAATTTAAGCTTGTTCTACCTTTTCATCTACCTTTTTAGCATTTTTAGCTAATTTCAACTGTTTCAGATATACTGTATTCAAGTTTTTCAAGTTAATTCCTGATACGTTCAGCCTAATTGACTTCTTTATGATAATTTCAGCTTACTATCAGCTTTTTCTGCTAGTTTCAGCTACTCAGCTCTTTTGGTGCTAATTTTAGCTTTTTCAGCTAATTCCACTTTTTTAAGCTCATTTCAACTCTTTCCACTGTCTTCTGGTAGTTTTAGCTTCTTTTTGTCTTTCTTTTCTTTTTGTTAACCATTGCACGCTGCATTTTTTAGACTTTTTCACAAAACACTTCAAACCAGGACTTAGACAACTTCTGGCTGCCTCGGTGCGATTTATGAATGAACCGAACCAACCAACACCAACCCACCCAACGCTCCGTTGTGCCAAAGGTAGTAACAGAGGCTAAACAGCTGACATGTGAAAATGTAAGCAGCAGGTGTTGCAGCTCAGTGATGATGACATACAATCTGACCAGCCGGTCGCAGGTACAACAAAAACAAATTTATTACCAAAGGAAGATTTTTTAGCAATTTCATATTTACCGTAGTTTAAAAAAATTGTCACAAAGAGTTTTACTTGTCATTTTTTTGAAAACAATTTGAGGCCAACGTTCATGTCACGTTTAACGAGTTGCACTTCACATGAACGTTGACGAGCTCTGCTTCGTGCCTCGTTTGGTTCCTGTACCCAACATCTACATCTGTGCTTCACGAACGGCAAGAATGACAAAGACAGCCTTATGTGTGCCGCCATTTTTGCCGAACAGTTTTATGAAAAGAGCTCTTTGAACAACCTCAGAATGGAGAACTTCCAGCAGGAAAATCAATTTCTGCCTGAATTACCAGTAAAGGTTATGGCCTCATTCGGACTAGCCAAACTAACTGAGGTATTTCAAAGAGCTACCTACAACAGGTAAGATATTAACTGTTCATAACCCATCATTTTATGTCCTCACTCTGTAGCTCAGGGGATGTAACCAGAGAATCTAGTGCCTGGTGCTTCATGATGGAGAAGTATTGATTTTCATCTGAGAGGCCTCATCAGACAAAGAAGGGCTGCAGAATCATCTACCGGTACATGCAGTTAGCAGGTGCTACTAAACCAGATGTTTAGACTGAAAACATCCAGTTCAGCTGCTGGCTTAGGAAAAGAACCTGGAAATGAGACGGGTGCTCTGATATATAAACACAAACTCTAAATGTTTGATTTCTTTTTTTTTTTTTTTTTAAGTCGTGTTGACTGTTCCCAGTTTTTAGAGGCTCTTTGAGATTTTCCCAACATGTCATGTTGGTTTTATAACGAAAACCCCCAACCATGTGTGATTTTCATGACCGCCTGCAAAAAGTTAATAAATCTCTGACTTCGCTTTAGAAAATATGTGGATCACTTCCTCAAAAACGAAAAACTGGAATCAAAAAAAGTCTCAAAATAATTAGACATTAAAAAAAAACAGCTGACAGATGTTTCCTCTACTGAAGCTTCTTGAAATTATCAGCTGATCGCTCACAAGCTTTAAACTGTGAGCTGAACTCACCTGCACATCACTCCCTGCCCTCTCGCTTGAGGGTCACAAGAACTGTGTTAGCCGGGTCCACATGGGGGACGTTTTGGTCACAGGCCAGCTAATATCCAAACAACCCTCAGAAGGGAGGGGAGAGAGACAAGTGATTTGCGCTGGAGTTGTGATCAAACATGAATTTAACACCAAAAGAAGAAGTTTTTACAAATACACGTTATTAATGGTTTATTATTAAGTTATTAATCACGATGGGCTTGACTGTTTAAAACAGCTTTGAACAGGCTGTGTGTATTACCTGAGGAGGAGGTCGGGCTTAGTCTAATCTCTGGGCACCGTTAACATCACACGGCTGAGGGGCTCCTGCGGAACCGCAACACACGGCCCGTCTGCCGGGCTGTAAAACAAGCTGTCCCCGCCGGACTGAGCTCCTGTAGTCCGGTGCGAGCTGTACCTTCCAGAAAGCCTGGTCTCCACCAGCCTGTGATGCTAGCCGGTCTTTAGCGCGGCTAACAGTCGGTACCGAGGCTAACAGCGGGTTATCGCTAACTTTTACCTGCACCGACTCTCCGGGAGGTGTTTAAGACACCGTGCCCCTGCCAAGGCTCCGATAATGAACATGTTGACGTCGAACCGCAGACTGCGGCCGCTGTCACGCTGTGTGAACCTTCCCCCGCCGGGCAGCAGAGGCTCCTCACCGCCGGCGGAGGCAGACGGACCCCGGGGCTCAGCGTTCGCCGCAGCCGCTGAGGAGAAGCGGCGGCCGCGGGGCCCGCGCTTGTTTACCTTCTTGTCGATGCGGACGGTGAAGACATCCCGGTCCCTCAGCGGCTCCTTGCTGAGCACCAGGCCGTGGTTGAACTCCTGGACGGGCTGGTTGCGCCGAGCGGTTCGGTTCGAGTTGGACAGGCCGACCAGCTTTCCGCTCCGCGGATGCAGCTCCGCCGCCATCTTCAGCGGGCGGCCAAGGTTCACGACACCGAGGTTTTACGACAGTCCTGTTTTATTTACGTTCTTCGCGGTTGCGTCACGATTCCATGGTAACGGTGTTGACGAGTTTTGATTTTTTTTTATTTATTTTTTTTTTTTTACAAAATTTTCTCAACTTTACAAACAAGTGTACAAAAGTAATAGTATACAAGTATAAAAAAAGAATAATATAATTATAAAATTAAATGATTTGGTAGATTACAATATTTTATTAATTATGTTTAGAGCTCAGAACAACATTCAAATGCATTTTGTTAAAAGACAAAGTTGTTATAATTTGAAGGGAACTGAGATGTTTGTGAAACCACAACACAGAACCAGTTTGAAGTGACGGTCTACTTCAAGGGAGTTGGATTGTGGAATGGTTTGGAGTATGATGTAAAAAAAACCAAAGTCAATGTTTGTGTTTAAGAAAGTGATCAAAAACGAACTGTTAAAAAAATGTTAACAGTTAAAAGTGTAATGTATTTAAATAAGAAATTAAGATGAGTTATTCAGTTTTGTTTTGTTACTTATAGATAATTATTGTTTGAATTGATTTTCTCAAAAAGGGGCAGACAAAATAAGATTTTTTTTCTTCTTTCTGCTCCCTTTCATTTTATACTTTGTTTCTTTTTTTTTCTTACTATATATGTTATTGGGGTTTTTTTTTGTATTTTACTATAAAATGAATAAATTCAATGAAATAAAAATAAATAAATAAAATAAAATGGTATAAAAGGTTAAAAAAGTCTAAAAAGATACATAACAATCTATTTACAGGTTGTATAGATAAATTCACATTAATTTTTTCTAGAACAACGATGGTTTTCATTGCCTTTTTGTGTTAAAGTCCTTTATATGTACAGTTCTTTACTGAAGTGGGTTCTGCTTGGCTTGGAGTTTGACCACTTTTTCTTGTGAATGTGAAATTTCCCCAGGAGAAGTAGAAGTTGGGGGAAGTAGATCAAGTCTTTATCCATATCCTTATTGTCGAAGCATAATACTGTATAATGTCTTTCTCTGAAAGCTGAAACGGTGTTGACAAGTCCCTCACGTCCGCCTTCAAACGACCACGCTGCTTGTCATTTATTTTTAATACTTAAAATTGACACAAGATGTTCGAATACAACATTATTAATTTATTATTATTTATATCTTAACTTTTCTCAGACTTTTAGCTGAAACACTATGTCCCACAGCTGGATTATTATTGCCTCATTATTTTTTTTAAACCTACATGCTAGTTTTCTAAGGGTAGGTAATAATATTATATGGTGCAGAGGATATTTTGTGATAAATGGTGCAGACAATACAAACCCATTGTGCTCAGTGTGTAAAAAGAACAACAAAAGTTGTAACAGAATTTTCAACTGTCATCTCAGATAAGGTTCAGCTTAGTGTTCATTGTTCCAACTTTCAATAAATATAAAATATACTGATTTTATGTTTTGTTTAATCTTAAGAATTTAGCCATTTGCTCTGTAAGTGGTTGTAACTTGCATAGTTTTAAGTAGATTGAGTGGAGGCAGGTGGTAACCCCTTCACTTCATCACTGGTGCTCATGAATATGTACAGGTATTCCTAATTGCTATCAGCAAATGCTGGCAGGTATGGATTAATAATTCAATTAAATCCAAACAAATCGCCAACTATGATCTCTTTCAGGACAGTGTTATGTGTTAATATAATACAATAACAGGACCTATTAAAGTAAGTAAATGATCTGCATCTAGTCATTCTTAAGAATAAATTGATCAATTCTGCTCTTGTGGCTTTGGATTTCGGTGCCGCGTCTGTTGACCAAGATATTTACCTGAACAGATCACTGTAGAAAAATTATTAGGCTCTCTATCCTGAACCAGCTCCACATAGTAGCCGTTAGCTCAACTCCACTCCGACTAGGGGTTAGCTCAGTTCCCCTGGAATCATAGAGCCACGCCTGTTGACCAGAATATTTTATTAGACAGGCTATAAAAATGTGTTTGCTCATCTGGTCCAGTTCTAAATTATCTGAGAACAGGCAACATAGATAGTTTTCGTGTACTTTATTGATTTTACTTCTAACATAGAAAGTGTTTGGTGTGGAGTACCCCAAGGCTCTAGTTTTGGTCCAAAATTATTCAATTTTTATGTGTAGCCCCATTGTATGCTATTCTAAAATGTAACCTAAACTCAAATAATTATGCAAATGACTTGCAGCTGTACATTTTTTAATATGTCCTGATGATTTAGGTGAGGCGGCACGGTGGAGCAGTTGGTAGAGCCGCTGCCTGTCACCGAGAATATGCTGGTGAAGATTCTCAGTCATCCAGAACATGATAAATAAAAAATAAAAAAAACTTTCAATGCAAAAATAATGACTTTCTTTGTAACAGAAGACACTTCGCTCTTCATCTGAGGAGCTTTCTCAATTCAAAGAGCAATGGGTGTGGGGTTCAGGTTATAAAGGCTGAGATAAGATACACACTACACACATTACTTTATCACAGAGAAGTTTGCGGGATTGAATCTCGGCCAGGGGGGCCTTTCTGGGTGGAGTACCCGAATTTCCTCCGGGTACTCCGGTTTCCTCCCATACACATGCATGTTAGGCTGATTGGTAACTAAATTGTCCCTGAGTGTGAGTGAGAGAGTGAATGGTTGTTTGTCTCATTTTTCTCTATGTGTCCTTGTGATGGACTTGTGACCTGTCCAGGGTGTCCCCTACCACACCCACAGTGACAGCTGGACATGGGCACCAGTGGCACCAGTGACTCGAAAAGGAGGATATTGTAAAAGATAATGCCTGGATGGTTGATTATTTAGATACACTCCTTGCACAGTGTATGCATACATTCTTGAAAACCTCTTAAAGTTATAGAACATAAATCACCACAGCGTAAAGCCTCCATTTTACACTGCAAAAAATAAATAAAATGTAAAAATACAAGAAACCTGAGTGTATTAAGAGTGATCTAAATCTTCTAAGCCAATTTTTTAGTCACAATTATTTATGCAGTTCTGTTAGGTGTGCATATCCTTTTCATTGTACCATTGTTAATTATTTGATTGTTTTTTCTCTGATCTCTAGTGGGATGCTCACTGCGCTCCTGTATGTATGAAATATGCCTCATACTGAGTTACAGCCACAAGATGATGGCATGAATTTAACATTGTCGTCAATGCTCCACAAGAGGGAGCAACTAAATCATTAAATCATCCTGTGCTGTGATGAGTCCAACACATGGAACACAATTTAACCTTCATTTTACCTTTAATGCAGCAGCAAAATTAATATTCACCAATAACCATTTCAGGGAGAGTCATGGTTTTATTCAGAATCGTCCGTTTCTTTGCAACAAGGCCACAAGATCAATTTGTACGACTGGTTTCAGCTGCAATTAGAAAATGCGTTCATTTATAAAAATGTAATTCTGTCATGAATTACTTGTACATTTACTTGTACATCTAAGCTTGACTTGTACAAGTGCTATAAGTGAGCACTTAGGCCAAAGCGACAGTCTGAGCATGGTGAGCAGTGGAAAAATACTGAATCAACTGGCTCCTGAGGATCGACGTGAAGCAACAAACCCAGACCGAAAATCGACTGAAGGCAGAAACTTACCGTTTATAAACGGACTGAGGCTCAAGAAGTGATGGAACGGTTTGCATTTTTTAACTCTTTCAAGTCGTATTGCTTTATTATCATCACCCCAACACCCCTTCCCAGCACAAAAGACATGCAATTTGTCTGTTAGCGTAATATTTCTTGAACCACTGCATGGATTTTGATGAAACTCTGAGGAAATAATCAATGGATGAACATCTACAACTGGTTAACGTTTAGCGTCAATTTGATTTGAGATGGATGTCAAAGCTGGTCGACTTCCAGAAACACAAAAATGGCTACATTTCGGTTGCTTTTACAGATATTGAGCAAAAATGTGGTGTGATCATAGCTGACAGTCATCCTCAATGCTGTAGTGATATACCTCCTCCATCAATCTTGTCCCTGAAGACCTTCAGAAAGGCCATAAACTGTTATCCCATTGATTTGAATCCAGGACACAATTTATCTCATCAAGAGATATTTTAATTTTGTCCTAAGTCAAATAATCAGAAGAACAATCTTCTTTTATTTTTATTATCATTATTATTTTCAATATTTTGATAATCAAAAGACTCTTATCAAAGTCATTATGAGGACACTCCATGACATTTTGAATAATTAAGAAAAAGAAACAATTTAATTTGTATATATTTTCTTTTATTTTAATGGTGTTTTATTTCATATCATTTTTAATGTTGACGTAATCACTTATTTGAAGCAACTGTGAAAACAGTATTGATGATTTTTAAACCTCATCAGAAATCATACAAGTTAAATGTGTTTTATTGAAAAGTAATTTTGATTCTACATAAGCGTGTGTGAAGAATGAAGTCTTACTCTGTCCAAAGATCAAGGACAGGTCAAAATGATCTTTCAGTATTAGTTTAGAAGTTTTAAGACAGTTTAATCAGTTTATATCAAAAGCTGGCATCTTCTGTCTTTCTCTTTCTAAAACAACTTTCTAAAACAACTCCTTCTTCCCTTGACTTAATGTAACCTTCTGACTCAACTAACCTCCTCCCACTCCCTGGGTGATGAACCAATCAGTGAACACCAAGCACCAGGAAGTGAGCTCTCTTTAAAAGTTCCAACTTCCCGGAACTTAAGCAGTCTTTGAAGTCTCTTCAAGCAGTCTTTCGAGAGTCTTCTTGGGGTTCTGTCGGAGAAGTGGAGAAACCCTTTCTAGGCTGTCGGACATTGGTCATGCGCCAAACCTCGTCCACAACCAGGGTTATAGCATGCCTGCTGAAACCCACTCAAGCGTAAACACTCCAAGGCCTTTTGAATAAAAATTCCTTCTGAGAAATATTTTATTTTGGAAACAAACCAGAACTGCCGCTATTTCGGTCCGATTTGACACGGACGTCTGGCGTCACTGGAAAAGGTAAAACGGACTGACATTCTGGGACATCAAGGAAAACTCCATTCTTGATTGACCGACGAAAGGTAAAGCGTCGCTAATGTTTACCAAGAAGTGTACCCGGAGTTTAGCTGAGATCGCCGGAAAGCGTGTCATTCCTGGTTAACTCATTTCCCAAGATAACTCCCTTCCCCTTCCTTCCTTCTTTGTCTAAAACCTCTCCTCGCCAGTAACATTAAGAAAATGCCTTCAGTTAAGTTATTTACCATCTCATAACTTTATTCTGTTGTT
>JAVCKU010000161.1:9095500-9121618 GCA_032273985.1 Hypsolebias coamazonicus | reverse complement strand
TATATTAGTTTAATGTCAAGCTCCCTGAACAAGACTAGAAGAAGAAAATTTAGTAGTGGACTCCAAGGTCAAGGTGCGTCAGTGCCAGATCGCCCCAATGGCTGCTGTTTAAGCCTAAGTGGATTTGATGACAAGACGACACCACTGCTGAAAGTGAATCATAAAAAAATAGATCAGATTGGCCAAAAGGCATAAAGACAAACCAAAAAAAAAAAAGCTTATGGGAGACTGTCCTTTAGACACATGAAACAAAACTAACAAAAGCTCAGGGCAGGAACACTGAACCTACAGTGAAAAATGGAGGAGGCTCAGTTCTGCTCCAGGACTGCTTTAGTGCATCTGGCACAGGGTGTCTTGAATCTGTTCAGGGTACTATGAGGTTTCAAGACTATCAAGGCATCCTGGAGTTAAATGTGAGGCCTGATTTGAGAAAACTTGGCCTCATTCGCAGCTCATTGGCTCTCCAACAGGATAATGACCCAAAACACATCTAAAAACTGTCCAATAAAGGCTAAGAACCAAACATGGGACTATTCTGTTGGTCTTCTTAGCTCTGATCTAAATCCTGATGGAACATCTGTGGAAGGAGCTCAAACATCTGGAGAAGGCACCCTTCAAACCTGAGACAACTGTAACAGTTTGCCCATGAGGAGTGGACCAAAACACTTGTGCAGAAATCTCAGAGTTAAATCCCTTGATTTGTCTCAAAGGGTGCAACAAATTAATTTATTGATATTTTTTCCAAGACCAGTTTCATTAATTTTTGTTTATTTATAATTTTAACATCAGGTACTGTATTTGCATTAATTGATCTTTAGCGCATCTTTTATCTTATTTTTACTTTTTTCACTTATTTCAAGCTATTTCAGTAAACCATTCTTTAAAGAAAACCTACAAACATGTCTGTTTATTATGAAAAATTATTATACAGTTAAACGTTCAGATTTTGTAATAGACCCAATTGAATAAACTATTTTTTGTAATATGTATTGGCATTTTTTCAGAGTCATCTAGAGGTTTACTTTTAATCACTCACAACAGGAAGCAAATGTTGTATCACCTTACTGGCATTTTTAAATACCTTCACAAGTCAAACAATGACCTGTGTGAGTTGCATCAATGAGCCTCTAACTTTATTTTTTTAAATAATTCAAGAAAGTTTGGTAATCTAATTTTCTTGTTCCTTTCATCCTCTCTCAGCACACAGAAGACAATTCAGAGATTCAAGAGCTCACAAAGTACAAGCCTCACATCCTTTTGATTCAGGAAAACACTCAAATTAAGGAGTTACAGCAGGAGAATAAAGGTAAAAATCTTTCAGTTTTTGTGATTTTTTTATTGTTTCTGTCTGTTTGATTTCTCTAGTAATACTCCTTGTGTCTGTCCGTGCAGAATTGTGGCTGTCTCTTGAAGAACACCAGTACGCATTAGAACTGATCATGGGTCGATATCGCAAGCAGATGCTTCAGCTGATGATGGCAAAAAAGGAGCTGGACACCAAACCAGTGCTTAGCCTTCACCAAGACCATGCTCAAGTAAACCAGCATTCTTTCAGTTAATAAAATGATAAAAAAAAAAAAAAAAGTTTATAACATATGTTCATTAAACAGATTTCTGATTTCAGGAAGTGCAAAGCCAAGTGGAGCGAATATGCGAGATGGGCCAGGTGATGAGAAAAGCCATGCATGCAGACGATCAGCACTACTGCTCTGTAAGAGAGAGGCTCGCTCAGCTGGAGGTGAGCACAAGAACAGTGAGAGCAACTTCAGAAGCGTTGATCACATCCGCTTATCTAAAGAAAGAAAAATTAAGATTTTGATACCATCGTGCTGTTTTTGTTTGGTGGAAAGATCAGAAATGATGCGTGCGTACAAACCTCAGCCAGGACATCCATTGCTGCATGTACTATCTTCAAAGTCAAATTTATCACAGTCGCAACAAGAACCAGTAAGGCCCCGTCTTTGGTTCATTTTTACAGTGGCAGCAACAACCTCAGTTCTGGGAAAAGCTGTGACGCTGAGTAAAATGTAAATCAAAGCGGAATGCAATGATTTGCAAATCTCACAAATCCTTATTTTATTCACAATAGAACTAAGCTAAAAGTGTCAATTGTTGAAATTATAAAACTGCAATTTTTAGGAGAGAAAAATGTATTTGTGAATTTTATGGCAGCAACACATCTCCAAACACTTGGGTCAGGCCCATGTTTCTCACTGTGAAGCAGCCCCTCTTCTTTTCTTTTTTTTTTTTACAACTATTTTAAGCTTTTATTTTGTATGTTGTTCAGCACTTTGTGATTGTATCTATGATAAGTGCTATATAAATGAAGTTTACTTACTTACAACGGTCTGTAAACGTTAAGGAACGGAGGAGACCAGCTGATGGAGTTTTTGGGCAGGAATTTTGTCTCTTTGTCTGTCCTGGTTCTTTTTTCCTGAATCTTTTGATGGATGGGAACATATTTTGTTTTCAAACCTGTGTACACTTTTCTGCATTGATGGTGCCTTTGCTGGCTCATTAGCTGCCCATGCCAGAGACACTAATGCACCCCCATACTATCAGAGAGGCAGGCTTTTGAGCTGGGTGCTGATAACAGACAAGATGGTCCCTCCTCTTCAGTGCGAAGGATGCGGCGTTCGTGGTTTCCAAAAAGATCTTCGCTTTGTCTGACCACAGTTTTCCACTTTGCCTCAGTCCAGTTAAATTAGTTTTGGTCCAGAGAAGACATTGATGTTCACGTGTGGTTTCTTCTTTGCATGAAAGAACTTTAATACATATCTCAAACTGTGTTTTATAGACAGTTATTTGTGTAAGTTTTCCTGAGCCCATCATGCACTGAACAGAATAACAGAGGGCCTGAAGATACCGAGCATCCAATCTGGACTTTCCGCCTTGTCTTTTGAGCTCAGCGATTTCTTCAGATTCTTAAAATCTTTTGGTGTTATCATGAACTGTAGATGATGGGATCATCTAAAAATTGGAAGTCTTTCCAATTCCCTTTTGAGGAACGGTATTCTGAAATGATTAAAAATCTATTTTTGGAGGCTGTCTTCCACAGACTGGTGAACCTTTGTACATCGTTACTTCATTGTAGTTCGATGCTATGCTGCCTTAAGTCATTTGGATGTTATCTTTGGTTATTCTTCCTCCTTCAGATTGAAAACCGAGAGCTTCGAGACCTTTTGGCAATCAGCAAGGGATCTGTGAAAACGAGGACCGAAGAAACCGACCAGCCGTCAACACCAGCAGCATTGTGGGAACATTCCCCTCAGGCAGCGACTGAGTGATCCGAACAGCTTCAGACTGAACTGTGGATGGATGGATGGACAGAAAGAAAGAAAGGAGTCCATAAGAAATGAAAGACAGTTTTTGTACATAACCCTGAATTCAGTCACATAACATTCTAGCTAACAGAATGATTTCCCTGTGGGTGTATTTATGAGACGTGTCATAATGTACAGTTAATGTTCGATCACTGCATTGACTTTAGAATGAATTCCACGTAACCCTCCTGCTACCCTTTGGTCAAAATGCCTCACAAGACCTCAGTTCTGAGCCTAAAACCTCATGGTTCATTTTGACCCAAGGATGGTAGGAGGGTAAAACCATGTGTTTGTAATGGGCTGTTTTTCTTTTGTTAGTATTTCTTTTGTTGGTCGAAGGACAGATTTACTCTTTAAGGACATCATTTCTACTCTTTGGGTTTACGCTGGCTGTTACTGACACATCTAAAATGAGTAAAATGTAGCTATCCATTTCATAAAACTGGCTTATAATTTAAGTTACAACATGAGACTTTGCACACGCTGCCAAGAAAACAGCAATTTGCTGCTTCTGACAGATTTCACCATAAAAACTGTTTTTAAAGGTAAGTTTTTTTTTAAGTTTGTTGGGTCTGCCATTTTAGACGTTCTCAACAGCAGCCTGATTTTAAACGTGCAGTTCTGCTGTTGTTGAAGAAACGCAACCTTGATTTATAATTGCTTCTCAAACTTTAGACCCGTTTCAAAACTTCCTGTTTTATCACAGTACAGAAAGGATCGTTTTTATTCAGCGGCAGCTTTTTTTTCAAATGACGTTTCCGTCTGGGTTGAAGCCTTTCACAGCACAGAGCCACAGACTGCAATTTTTAAGGTTTTTTAAATTTTATTCTGTCGTTAAGCTACAGATTCAGACGACTCCGCTATCCTTTTGCTTTTAGATCTAACTGCTGCCTTTGACGCAGTTGACCACGACATGTCCGTCTCCCGCCTGGAGCAATGCATCACATATGCTGGTGAAGATTCTCAGCCATCCAGGTCATGATTAAAAACAAAATCTGAAGCTGAAGATGTTTTGCTTCCCATCCTGGATGCTTTATCAATTAAAAAATGTCCGGAGTGTGTGGAGATCCACGCTTTACAGAACTGCACGAGAGAACTGGTTGTGTACTGGTACTTGGATTCACCTGCAGAGTACTAGAACAACTAGTCCTGCACAATGCAGACTCATTGGGCTCTGGCTCACAAGAGAGATGGGAATCGGGCCTAATGCTGCACAGTAAGTTTTTGAAAGTTGAAATCTGAGACCTTTTGTGTTTAAACAGAGGAGCTCCGTTGTGTGGGGCGAGCAGTTCCAGTTTAATCTGCAGGTGAATCTAACTACACAACCAGGACTCACGCAGTTCTATAAAGCTTGGAATTCCACACACCCCACACATTCTTGAATTGATAGTCTCCCAGATTTATGGTGAAACGTCTTCAGAATACAGTTTTTGTTCAACCTTTATTTTTGGGCTATAGTATCCAAGGCTTGACATTTGTCGGGTTCAGGTCTGATCGTTGACAGTTCTGTTAGCCTGTGAGAATCTGTTTCATCTCCATCACATTGCCCAAAGATTTATTGCTAGATCTTATTTATTTTCCATCTACACCCCACACCATGTTTAGAAATTTAACATCTCTTCATTTCTATGCAGGCAGCACCCACAGTTAAACCACTGTTCAGTTGCCTCCCTGCATTTCTAAATTTCAATGAGACTCTTAGCAGAAGTTGTTTTTGGTCCAGGTGGAAAACGCAGGATCAGATCTGAGCAGCTTGGAGCCGTTTGTAGACTCTCATGTTAGGAAATGGGGGATGATTCAAATTTTAACCTTGAGGAGCAGATGAGTTCTACAGTAAGGGCATTTATTTTTTTTTAACTGACACTTATCTAAAGTGAAATATTTTAAACACTTTGAAGGGGTGATTCATGTTTGTATTACCTCTATATGTGCAGTAGGTGTTAGCCAGGCTGGCCTCTTGTGACTGCAGTTCAGAACGCTGCAGCTTGACCTTTAAAAAAAAAAAGCATGAACTTATCTCCCTGGTGCTGACTTCCCTTTATTGGCTCCCTATTTGTTTTGGAATTGGTTTTAAAGTTTTATTGATTACCTGTAAGGCCCTTGATGGGCGGACACCTCTGTCTCTGTCTTGACCTCCTGCAGCCTTACGTCTCCATGTCTTAGATCCCGATGTCCAGGCTGGTCCATAGAGGTGATCAGATCTTTTCTGTTGCAGCTCCTAAACTGCAGAACCAGATGACCCTTTGTTTTAGACAATCATCAACTCTTGGTGTTTTTAAGTCGTATGAAACACATTTGAACTCTGGCTTTTATTACAGCACAAGCTGATATATTTGCATTGATTTAATGGTTTTATTTTGTCATTTGTTGTCGTTCTAGGCTCTTGTGTTTTGTGTGATCTTTGTTTTGTGTGCAGCACTTGCCAACAGAAGTTTTGAAATGCGCTATATAAATTTGAAGTAAATTTATAAATGTCCTATTTACTAGTCACACAACAGGGTGTTTTGTTTTATGGCATGGGGTTCACTGATGAGCAACACCAGATTTTCTCCCCCCCCACAGTTTTCTCATTTGAATCCAGAGTAAATGTATAGCAGCTGATGAGACATTTTTGTTGGTAACATTTTTCAAAACATGGCAACTTTTTGTGCAATTGATATGTGCTTGTGCACTGTATCGTGTCATCTCAGGAAATCGATGTTGACTAAAAAAAAAAAGTGTGATAAATGTATAATTCTATAGTGTTTTTGTGTAAAAAGTAATTTCAACTAGTACAGTACAGTATAGTAATACAGTACAGTATTGTACAAAGTTTGTGCAGTTCAGTGTTGTATCGCAAGGTGGCGATATTTAGTTATTAAGTGTGATGTTCGGGTAATTAAACTTTTGCTGCTTTCAAGTGACAAAAGCGTAAACGTTCCATTGTGTGCTTAGTCATTTTAAATATATCAACAGTATTCGTCCAATGAAATAATCTAATAGTTATAAAATGTTTTTTGTTGTAATTCCGAGTTTGATTCTTTCGAATTGAGTATTTCCGACAACACGTGAAAGCAGCATCGAAGCAGCGTTTGACACTGTTAGCCCGGAGCGCAGCTAAATCAGTATGTCGGAGAAGGAGCTTGGGAAAAAGTGGGACCGATGCCTCGTAGACGGTATCGTTAAAATCGGTAAATATAGCTGAGTCTTCGGCTTGTAACGTTACAGCACTGTCCCGGGTTAAAAACACAAAAAGCCAGACATTTTACAGCACTACTTCACATCTGTCATTGACTGAGCTAGAAGCTAACTAGCTAGCTAGCTGCAAAGGGTAAACACCAGCAAAATATGACTTATTAGTTCAAATTGTGCTCCCCTATTTGTAGATTTGTTGTTTATCTTCTTGGTAAGAAGGACCAAGAGGAAACGTTTAGTTAAAAGTGTTAGTTTTTATATGTAGCTCCACTAAAAGATAAAAAGATTGTTACAGAACTTTTCCATCTCATCATTCACACAAAACATGGATACATTTAAATTGTTAATTCATATTTTGATGACTCTATACTCAGACTGCCATTTTTAGTCAATTACAGAAAAAGACAGGGTTCGTGTAATGAACTAAACCTGGACTTTATGAGTTGTTTGAATGTTAAACCCCCACCATAGCACAACACAGATTGGGGGTAAATGGGTGAAAATACCACAATGTGTTGTGTGCATGAGTGAATGTTCTACATTGTGTAACAAAACGGCATAAAGCCAGCTGCTGCCACATCAAATTCCTGCTCAATTTCTCTAAAACTGACTTGAGTTAAAACCATTAGTGTTTGTTTAAGGTTAGTTAGCTGTGGCAGACGTCTTGAGTAAAAGTTTTCACTTGTAAATGTACATTTAAAGATTATTTTCTGCAACTTTCATTGGGATTTGTTCAGTAGATCACGAGATATTTTGTTAACCTGAACACACAGACAAAAACTTTATTACCGTACTCACCTTCACCTTTTGCTGAATATATGTGTGCATCAGAGGCCGCACAAGACAACATGTGATTAACTTTTTAAAAAGAGTAACTTACAAGTCATTTGCTCTTCATCTTTAACTGTCCACTGTGTTTCAGGTACTGGGCTGGGATTAGGAATCGTCTTTTCAGTCTTGTTCTTCAAACGTGAGTAATTTCAGTGACGTTCTGCATCTTGAACCTTTCTTTTAGCGCAGATGTTTGGAAAGAGCTTAAAATAACTTCTCTTACTCCTACTGTCCAATACAGAGACATGCAGCTGAACGTAACACAAGGAAATTATGTTTTGTTCTCCGTCACACGCATTTTTTTTAAAAAGGAGTTTGTAATTTAGAATTTTATAACCTGTGGTTTTTGTTACTTACAGATCCCGGCATGGTTTAGACACAATATGCTCACCTTATCATCTGGGTAGATGTAAAGTATGTTTCTCATTTGTAGGGCGCACATGGCCGATTTCATTAGGCTCCGGAGCTGGGTTTGGCATGGCGTATGCCAACTGTCAGAACGACTTGAGGTCACATTATCTGCTGCACAAGAGCGAAAAGGTTGGTCGGGTCAAAATTTGGCTTTTAATTTAAATAATTTCTTACCCTAAATTACAGCTTTGTAGGAAACAAACATAATTTAAGCAACTTTTTTGTTGTTTTTTCCTCTACAGGAACAGTAACTGCAAGTCATCCAGTCATTTTAAAAGTTTTCCTTTTGCAATGAGTTTGTCTTCGGGAATGTCATCATATGCACTAGTCTACAGTTGGATTAATGTCTGTCGGTTGATTATCCATCCTCAGTCTGTATGTGCCTAAATAAAATAGTCTGTGTTTATTTAATAAAATGATTATAACAATGTGAACGAGTCATGGTGTGGTAACACGTTTTTATAATATATAATCATGTCTAGCTTTTGGTCATGTTAAATTCATTTATAGAAGCAGAAGTAGACCAAATACTGAATAATTATTCCCATTAAACATGAGTGAGTAGATGTGCCCAGATGTTTGTCTGAAGCGTAAAATGTCATTTTAACTAGAGGAATTGTGATTTCTGTGAAAAATTATCCTGAATGCAGAATACTGAATGAGTTGCTGAAGAACTGAAACTTAAAACAAGTAGAACAGAAGCTGAAGGGAGACGAGCAGTCTGCCAGTGTCCCCCATCGTTAAGGGGTTTGAAACGTGAATGTTTCTGTATTTTGATATGAGTGTTTTTCTGGACTGGAAATGAACAGGGAATGGAAGCAAGCCTAAATGTTTTGGTGCAAGATATTCAGGTAGGTAGGAGTTGTACTGTGCAACTTTTATTTTTTATCTTGTGTTTTGCTGGTCCCAGGCAGCACAGAGTGACAGCTGTCGGCGAATGGAGGGGGCTATTTTGTCCATCACCAGGTGCAATGGCAGAGCCAGGGGGTGGCCAACGGTGGCCTTGGCCATCTTTGGCCTCCACAAGAGCCACCCTAATCATTTGACTCCGTCTTGTCATAAGTTCCAAAATTCACGGATGAAACCCGTGCCTTCATGTAAAAACGTTGTTTTTCTCTGCAAAAAGAAGCTGAGAACTTGTTTACTGATTTTTTTTTTTAATTAAAAGCTTTGTGTGAAAACTGCTACGCTAAAGAGCTCAAACCACACCGAGTATCTGCCATTTTGAGAACCAAAAAAAAAAGGATTGAGAGCCCATGTCATGTCAAGATGCTTCCCTCCCATTCTTCTTAAAGAGACACGCTGCTCGCTCCCTCACTATCCATCCTTCAGTTCAAACAGTCTTATACTGCCATCAGGTGTTCAAAAAGGTACTGCATGCAAAAAATTAACCATCATCTTAAATTTGACCATAATTACCAATTATGGTCCGATTTCAAACATTATCGTTTATCGCAATAATTTCTGAGACAATTAATCGCCCAGCAAAATTTGTTATCATGACAGGCCTAATCCACACACCAAAATGGAAGTTGGTACCTCATTTATTTTTCAGCTTGCGCGCAAAACATGCACAGATGGACGGACTGACAGAGGGTATTTCCTATTCCTCCTCTTCGCTCTGTGACCGGGGGCAAAAACAAAAGCTATAAAAGGTGTAGCAGAAGCTAAAAGGAGCAACTGTAACTAACAAATAAATGAAGCAGAACGGTAAACAAAAGAAGCGAAATGAGCTGAAACATGGAATAGAATGATATTTTAAAAGCTAAATAAAGAAGTGTAATAGCTAAAAGCTCAAAGAAGCAAAGCAGTAGCTAAAAGGAGCAGAACAGGAAGTAAAAGTTAAGTAATCTAGAAAGACGAAATAGTACAAAGAGTGGACTTGCTTAGAAAATGTAAAGAATTGAATGTAAACTGGTAAACAATGCTGAGTCAGCATTCATTCACACATGAATAACTGAAAGAAAAACCTGTCCAGGGCGGACAAAGAAGGAAGCAGGTAAATGGTTTCATAGCTGCTGGGTTATGAACGTGAGCCGAAGTGAGTTTTCTCCTGCTACTCCGGTTCTTTCCCACAGACCAAAAACATTCTTCCATGGAAGTTGCATTCATTAACTCTAGGTGTGGGTGAGAGTGTGAATGGTTGTGTCTCTGTCCCTGTGATGGACTGGACCCCTATCTCTTGCACAGTGACTGCTGGAAAACCAGCTGTCCCATGACCCGGAAAGGAGAAACAGTTAAAGAAAAAGGATGTGAGCTGATTTTCTCTAAGCTGCTTGATGGGAATGTGGGTTCAGCGGTGCAGCTATGAGGTGGTGGGCTTCATGTTGGGGTCAGGAGCTCAGCGGCAGCAGATGAAATGGGGGCAGTGATTGTGGCGATCAGTCAGAAGTGAGGACTTAGCATGCTGGTTGGTGTCAACTACTGAAATGTTGCAGCGAAGAAGACTTCATCATTTTAGACTTGAGCTTTTTAAGGGAATTAAAATACCATTGACATGCAGCCTTGATGCTTTAAAAGCAGCTGAACAAAGAAATGTGAGCTCTACTGCACGAGAAAAAGGTTTAATCAGTCCCTGGGGTTTTGGCTAACATTTACAATTACCTGTATATTTGTCTCACTTCATTTATATGCAAATATTAGTACACAAAAGCTGGCTTGGTTATGAAGGATTTGCAGCCTTCCATAAGTTTAACCGTCATAAATCACATTAATCAGATTCCATATCTGCCTTTAACAAAAATGTATCATGTCCACTGCAGCAACAAGCGGTGAAAAACATGAAATTTTGATATTTTTATAGGTTTACTGAATTATTCTCATACAAGAAGATGAAGATAAAGGTGCAATCACAATTACTTGAAAAAAATATGATTGAACAATTGCTTGATAACTGTGGCAGACCTGCAGCTGCATTAAGAAATATTTATCTACATGCTTACCTAACATATTCAGGGTATATTGTTTTATATAAGAAGTAGGGTTTCTTTAATCTGATGAGAGTAAAAAATTATCATAAATGTAAATACATCACAGTTGCATCAAGGCCTTGGTTACAAGTCACAGAATGTTTCTAAAAAAAGGTGCTAATTTAAAAAAAAAGGCCTGTTTTGGTCTGTAGGAGACATATATGGCCCCCCCCCCCCCCACTCAGCAGGAGAACACTGGAACTAGTGCAGATTTGGAAACAAACCCTCTGTGCTGATCACTGCAAAGATACTCCAAAATTAGTTTAGGTTATGTCATCAAAAAATGTCATTTTGGTAGGAATGCAACCAAAACTGTCAAAAAAAAAAGTTCCAATACAGACAAATATACTTACAAATGACAGAAAATGTTGCAGGAATGAGACGCAACACAGAATCTGCAATGAAATACAGTTGCGTTTGCCCAAAAACTATAACGAATAAAATAAATCTAAACAAAGTAAATGCATAATTATAAATTAAAGTATAAAAGTCCCTTTTATTTGAAGATCCTACATCATCATTCGTGTGCACTCATAAAAAGTCACAATGTCAGAGAAAAATCTGTTGCAACTCCAGAGAGGACGCATCAGATTTTCACAATTCATAACAAAACAGTAACAGCCACGACAGATAGAAACAACCAAATGGGGAGAAAGACCTCCCACACAGTTCCTATGATGCAGAATTATCATATCTTGGCTGTGATTTTGCATGGTTATGCATTATTAGCTCCATGCTTTGACACGCTCTTTCTCAGTAGCCGTGCGCTCCGGCTGGGAGACGCGCTGGAGTGGCCGCCACAGGGATTAACAGCAGCGAGAGATGTGGCATCACAAGGACCATGATACCTGTAGAGCACTTTTGAACAGAGCTCTGTTGCAGACGGGGGGGTTTCAAGTTGTGTTTTTTGCTCCTGCTTCACTAAATCCCAGAATAAAAAGGACTTGTGCATAAGAGAAGCGCTCCTGCTCAGCAAAGGGCTTGCAAAAGCTGACGAGATCCACTCACGAGGTGTGTTTGAGAATTTCTTGTCCTCAGTGGGTCATCGCACTTGCACAGCTCGTGTCTGTGGAGTAAAGGCTGGTTTCTTTCCGAGCCCTCCTCCAGCGCTCGTTGTGGCAAGCTGCTGTCGAATGGCTCACTCTGGGCTCTTAGCTGTGTTGGATAGAGGCACGCCGGCCAGAGAAGAGAGATGAGAGGAAACAGTTTTGGTGATCTGGACCACCGTCGGCGGCACTGGAAGCGAGCTCGCCCCTGCTTGGAGGGATTCCTGCCAATATGGAGATATTTATCCTTGGAGAGAGACGGAGTTGGTTGGATGTGAACCTCATCAGCGTCTTTGTTTTATTTTTATCTGACTACATCTTTTAAGTGTAAGTTTTGGCAGGATACAAGAACCATTTTGTAGCACTGATTTGAAGTGATTCACTGATCACTGCCAGCCGCCACCATGACCGACTCTCACTTGTCTGGCTCCGTGGGAAGCTACAACAGCAGCTCTCCCACCACCGGTGACTGGAACATCACCGGCAGCGGCCCGTGGTTGTTGGCCTTCATGCTGACCGTCATCATCCTTGTGACCATCTGTGGCAACGTGTTGGTCATCGCTTTGGTGTTTGCCCATCGCTCTTTGCGTTGCACCTCAAACTGCTTCCTGGTCTCGTTGTTCTTCTCCGACCTAATGGTGGCGTTGGTGGTCATGCCCCCAGCCATGCTCAACGTGCTGTGTGGGGCCTGGGTGCTGTGGCCTGCCTTTTGTCCGGTTTGGCTTTGCTTCGATGTCATGTGCTGCAGCGCGTCCATCCTCAACCTGTGTGTGATCAGCCTGGACCGTTACCTCTTCATCATCTCACCGCTGCGCTACAAGCAGAGGATGACCCCACCTCGGGCTTTACTTTTGGTAGGAGCTGCTTGGAGTTTGGCTGCGTTAGCTTCCTTCCTGCCCATTCAGATGGAATGGCACATTCTAGGCCACGGAAAGGAATATTTGCCATTTCGAGAAGCCAGCATCAGCAGCAACAGCTCCGTCTCTGACAAACTGTATCCAGAGTCGTACTTTCAGCTGTCACCGTCAGGAGGTGTGTCCTTTCAGTGCCGCCTGCAGGTCACCCTGCCCTTTGCTCTGGTGGCGTCAGTGCTTACCTTCTTTTTGCCATCCAGCGCCATTTGCTTCACCTACTGTCGGATCCTTCTGGCCGCACGGCGACAGGCAAAGAGAGTTGCAGCACTGAGCCACCCTCCTCACCCACATCCCTCCCTTGGAGAGCCCTCCCGGCCTCCTTCACCTGGGATTGCAGGAAGGCAAGCTCAACAGGATGGATATGATTCCAGTCATCAAGGGCCTCTTATGTCACAAAATGTACCGGTAAGAAAGATCCACACTAAGACTGAGTCTATCGAGCAAAGCTTTTAATTATATACACAGGAAAATTTCTTATATTAAAATTCAGCAGAGATGCACGCGGCAGAAGCAAGTTAGCCTTAAACTAGGAGTTAAACCTGTGAGGACAAAAAGCTTTCTATCTGAAGCGTGCCTCTTCCTTGACATTTTTAAGACATAATATAATGTTTTTTATGGGGTGCCGTTTGTAAAGTTACACAGTCAAAAATTAGCAACATTTTTGGTTTATTTATAAGAAAAAAAGTTTTTTTTTAATCAGTCATATTTTCACCATGTTATTCATATAATTTATAAATGTCATAGTTCCAAAACTAAATACTTAATTTACAAGCTAAATATTTAGATTACAAACTAAATACTCAACTTGCAAGTTGAATATATAGTTAGTAGACTGAATATTTAGGTGTAAATTAAATATGTAATTTCCAAGCTAAATATTTATTTTCAAAAATGAGCATTTAATTTCCAACATAAATATTTATCATCCAATCTAAATATTTAATTTTCCAACTAAACATTCAATTTCTAAGCTAAACCTATAATTTCCAAAACAAATAATTTGCTAACCAAATGTTTAATTTACAAGCTAAATATTTAGTTTACAAACTAAATACTTAACTTGCAAGTTAAAGATTTAGTTAGTAAACTAAATATGTAGGTATAAATTCAATATTTAATTTCTAAGCTAAATATTTATTTTCAAAACTAATAATTTAATTTCCAAGCAAAATATTTATTGTCCAAGCTAAATATTTCATTTCCAAACTAAAAATTTAATTTATTTTTTTTTTTTTTTTTTTTTGTTTTACTCCCCCAACCCCCGACTGAAGCCACTTCCATCAGGTAAGAGGGCTAAACAACATAAACGACGACATAGTTTAACAAAACAAACATATAAAGATAATATTACATGTAAAAAAAATAATAACCGCCCCCTCCAAAGAGGGCATCTGGAAAGTTTCGGCCTCAACGCTTTGGCTGCTAAGCTCAGCCTTTTCCTACGACTGGGTAAACGACACGGGATCAGGCTTGTGTTGTTCTTATTTGCGCCCGGCGTCGTTTCTTGTTGGATCCTACTGATTCAGAGTCCCAACAGTTGTGTGCCTATATATTAATCTTCCTATCCAGAAATACCCTGAATCTCTTTTTTTCTTCCTTGCTTTATATCCTCCCCGTCTTAGGAAATTGGGCCTTTTCTCCAAGAGGGGGAAAAAAAAAGCTACACAACATGAAGGCTGACTGGTTTTCATTTATTTATTTATTTATTTTTTGTACTTTTTTAACGATTTGAAGGAAATGAGATGAAAAACGGAAGTGCAACGGTTCACCAGCCTTTCCTTCTTACCCAGTGGCCAGCTACATTTTCCAAAGCAGCTACATGTGTCCCCCGTTAAGCGACCACTACGTTTTCTATTTTGTGCACAGAAAATATAAACTATTGTGAAGGCTTTACAGATCCTCGCCTTGCCCTCGGAATCATGATATGACGATCTGTTGTCGCGCGCTCACATCCAGCCAAAGTTTTTGACTTGTTAATGATTTGGATACGAGAGAGAAAAATCACTTCTAAAAGCACTTCTACGTATACAGTAGCTATTCCGACTAGAGTGGGAATGCTGTGTGCGTCTCACACGGAATGATCTAGATTCATACGTTCACATTCACACACGCACATACACAGCATTAAGCCCACCGCTGCATGCACACGTCCCTACATCATTTATAGCTTTCGCGACGACGGGGGGAAAAAAACCTGCGTTCTCACTCTAAAATACACACAGCTGTGCATTTCCACCGCCTGAGCTCCTACCCGAGCCAACACAAGCCTTCCCTGAAGAGCGTTTATCCTCGGTGCCTATAAAGGGAAGTAGACTGGACGATTTGCTCGCATGGCGCACACCCTGTTAGCAGTTCTTATCTTATCTTATAGACGTTATAATGAGTCGGAGAGGAAGATTCATCAAGCTCGAGAACAGCAATATGAAGGAATGGGAGGGAAAGAAGAGCCAGAGTAAAGACAGGAGAGTTTTGATACGTCATTATTATAATTATTGGTCTCTCCTCCCCGTTTCTTCACTACTTCTCCTGTCTGGTTCCTCTGGTCTCTATAAGGGGTACAAGAGAGTCAGGGGTAATGTGCAAGTGTACTGAGGAAGCGAGCACGGACCCCTTCCACTCCCAGCAAGAACAGAGGAGGCTGTCCTCTCCATACGTCGCGTCTAGTGTCCTACTGTTTGCTGCCGCCGCCGTCTCTGTGTTTTTTGCTGCCGACGCTGCTGCCGCTCCCGTAGAGGCCAGGGTTTGCCACGAGGGGGGGAGGGACAGCACCCATGTAGGGTCCGGCGGTAGCTGCGTAGTTGAAGATGGCGGGGAGGAACGGCAGAGGCTCCACCTTGTCTCCTCCGGGAGCCATCATGTTCAGAGCCACAGGAAGTGCTGCCAGGTTGTAAGGGTAGGCTAAGAGCTGGGGCCCATAGAGAAGCTGGTATGGGTCTGGATAGAACGGCAGCTTGGCCAGGTCGCCGCCGTTGGGTACAATCACCTTCCCCAGGGGGCCGAAAGGAAGTGCTCCAGGTGGATAGGAGGACATGAGCAGGTTTTCCTCCTGCTTCTTAGCAGAGCTGTAGCTGTCCGGCACAGCGAGGGGAAGGGGGTAATCCTGGGCAGGGTAGCCAGCTGGAGTGGTGTCTCCCTGCTGCGTACCTCTGGAAGAAATGGTGTCCAGGTGATCCGGCTCAGGCACCCGGGGAAGAAGCAAAGCATGTGCAGAGGGGCGGTCACCGGCACCAGCTGCTCCAGTGGGCAGTGCAAGTCTGTCAAGTCCCTGCGAACTGGAATGAACTGGCCGGCTGGCTTGAACTATAGGCCCAATAGATGAGGGGGACTTGCAGGGGGATTTGGAAGTCCGTCTCTGTGTAGGGGGTCCATTCATAGTGGTCTGTGGGGGGATATGATGGGGAGACGACACAGGGCTCAAGGGCTCCTCTTTAGGGACCAGGAGTGCAGTTTGGTCCTGCAGAGGATGAGAAACTCTACAGATTTTCCGGGTCCTCTCAATCTCTTTTTCTCTTTCTTTCTCAATTTCTTTGTTCCTCTCCCGTTCCCTCTGCCTCTCCAGCTCCCTCTCTCTCTCTCTTTGCCTCTCTTCCTCCCTCTCTCGAGCTAAAATCGAGGACATGGTCAGGTCTTGTGCTTCATTGGGAGACGGGCTCCGGGACGGAGGCACTCTGAGATCCTGGACCATAGGTGACTCCTCGTAACTTGCACGTAAAACTGTGCCGCTCCCCGTCTGCCTTTCTCTGTCGATAATGACCCCATCCCGTCTCACAAATCCCCCCTCAGAGATGGGAGGTGTTGTCATGGAAACAGGAGGAGCAGCAGTGATTATTCTGGTCTGTGATGTCACAGGCACATTTGGAGAGGTGTTGGTGGATGCTGCGAAGTGCAAAGGGCTGGGTGTTCTGTAAATCTGGCTGTCCAGGCTTTTTTTGATGGGGGTGCGGTAGTCAAGACAGTCAGGCCCATTCATGACGAGTACGCTCTGGAGGGGGGAGGGTGTGGCAGCCGTGAGTGCTAGTTTAGAGGGCACGAGGTTCACTGGACTTTCTAATGGAGGGTCTGCAGTTTGTGGTCTGGAGTCATTCTCTGAGAGTTGTAGTTCAGGTTTTTCACTGGAATCTGATTTCAGGTGTTTGTCTGAAAGTTCACTTAGAGGGTCCTCGGGCTGCCCGGCACAGGGTGGATCTGGTGCTGAGTAGCTGATGACTGAAACAGAGAGAGCGCTGAGAGTTTGTCCTTTATCGCCCTCTGGATCTGTGCAAAAAGCGTTAATAAATGTCTGTGGTGGCGGCTGTGGCTCTGTGTTCATGTCGTCATTTTCTCTCTCTGGAGAACTGCTCAGCTCATGACGTCGGACATGGCGATTTAATGCCGAGGATGTCTTGCACACCTTGTGGCACTGCAGGCAGGTGTGTCGTGATAATGCTCTTCTGCT
This sequence comes from Hypsolebias coamazonicus, assembly GCA_032273985.1. Taxonomy (NCBI): domain Eukaryota; kingdom Metazoa; phylum Chordata; class Actinopteri; order Cyprinodontiformes; family Rivulidae; genus Hypsolebias; species Hypsolebias coamazonicus. The sequence goes on along the minus strand of JAVCKU010000161.1, from coordinate 9,104,515 downwards.
CATCCGACTTGGACTAGAATTGCTCCCCGCTAAGCCTATTTGCCCCCCCTTGTCTTCATCACATTTTGCTATTTCTGGCGCAGATTTGTTCTCCGCCCCTACAATTGGTTCGCCACATTTAGAGGGCACAGAGGGGGCCTCAGTAGGCTTGGGATGCTGGACTCTCTGGTGGTCTTCCAGCTTGTCCCTTGAGGGGAAAGTGGCTCGACAGAAGAGGCATACAAACTCCAGCAGGTGGCTCAGCTCGTGTTTGTCTCGCTTCCTGGGGCTTGAGAACCAGCGGCCACATGTGCCACACTCTGCTGCGTTCCCGTTTGTCCAAGGCCGCCTCTTTATTCTTGCAGGAACCGCTGAGGTAGACAGAAGAGGCTTTGGAGAGGAAACAGGAGGGGTGGCAGCCTCATGACGTGTCTCTTGAATCTGTTCTTCTGCATCAGTTTGTTTCTCCTTTGAAGGGGACGAGTGATTATCGGTCTCTTTTCTTTCTTCCATGGCCTCGTTAGATTTTGACAGTCTCTCAGCCTCTTCCGTCGTCCTGTCATTGTCCTCATCTTGTGATTTCTCTGGTTGTTTGTTCAGAAGCCTTTTGAGTCTCTCTGCCCTCCTCTTCAGTCGGATGGAGCGTTTGTATTTATGTTTCTGTTGCCAGCTCTTCACTCTCTGTAGATGTGCTTGAGCCTTTCTCTTAGGCTTATAGGAGTAGTAGGGTCGCCATAAGTTATCCTCCATGTCGTTGTCACTGTCCTGTTCACGCACCCCCTTACGGAAGTAGTACTCCCTCACCTGATCTGGAGATTTGGAGCTTTCTATCCTGGCCTCCTCCTCCTCACAACCTCCTGCCTCCTCCTCGCCCTCTGTTGCCAGGACAGCCTTGCTCTGGAGGCGGTGTTTATGGTGATGGTGGTGAGCGTGAGCCTCCTTTGACGACGACGTTTCACTCCGTTTAATTTTCGGAGGAGAAAGGCTCTTGTCTCTCCTCAGATCGGTCTCAGAGATGCTACGCTTCACTATGGCCTCCTCGCCAATGCGTACAGTAATCTGGCACAGGGGCCCCACCTCTTTGACCTGTGACCCCACAGGTGCTGATAGCTGCTTTGAGATGGGGATATTGCTTTTGCTGTGGGACTTGCGTGATTTGTGAAATAATCTGCCTGTCTCAGCATCCTGTCTGCCTCTGGAGCCCTCCTCTGTGGTGTCTGAACTGTCTTTGGACCTCTTTTTGTGATTATCTGTGCTGTCCCTATGCTTTTTGATTGGTCTAGGACTACCTTTAATTAAAGTCTGACTGCTACTTGTTTTAGGGGACGGGCTGTTCACTGGGCTCTTATTAGTTCCAGAGGAAACCTGATTGCTATGCACAATGACAGAGGATGACACTGTGGCTCCGTGAACTATAACGGAGGGTTTAGTGTGGCCGTATGTGATCACAGAAGGCATGCTTGTTTCTGTGCCTATACCAGCCTTAAAAGTCTTGTTTTTGCTGCAGTTGGACATTTTGAAGCTGCTTCTATCCTGCTCTGATTCTGAAGTCTCACTCTCATGTTTTCTAACTTGAGCTGCATCAGTCTGGGGTAGGGGTGTTAGTGCAGAAATGTCCCCATGCTCAGCAGTAATAGAGACTGGAAACTCATCAGGGAAAGCATCTGGATCAGGCTTCACACTTTGAGGTGGGGCTCCAGTGATGAGGCTTTGCAGATTTTCGGGGGCTAAAGTACAGTCCAGGCCAGGCAGGGAGAGGGAGGGGGTTTCAGCTGAAGGAAGAAGAAGGCCATTATGCAGGCTGTCACTATAGGTTTTGTAGGGTCTCTTCTGGGAGCGCATGGGGAGAAGGCGATAGAGCTTGAGGGCATTTGCTTTCTGTTTGTAACCCCCGTTAGCCGTCTTTTCACTGGAGATGAGGCTCGGATTGATCCCATGGATGGTCTTCTGGTGTGTTTTCAGGTTGTAGTAGGTGGCAAAGGCGTCCCAACAGAAGATGCACTGGTATCGTCGCTCCCCCGTGTGCCACACCTCATGCTTTGTGCGATACTCGGCCAGAGCAAAGACCTTGTCGCAGTAATGGCACGGATATTTGCGCCGCCACGAGTGAACGTTAGAGTGGCGCTTCAGGCTGGACAGGGTCATGTAGGAGCGCTCACACACAGAGCAGAAGTAGATGATGTTGCCGTCCACCACCTTCACAAAATGGTTCTCGTCTCCCGCCAGCAGCTCTCCGGCTGCGGCGTCATCGCCTTGGATACGTGCCAGGAGGCTCCTCGCCTTCTTTCCGGGCCGCGCCTTAATGATGTCTGTTGGTCCCACTATAACTCCCCCCTCCACTCTCACCTCCCCTTCCTCCAGTGGCTCTTCTTTTGGCTGCACAGTGAGTGGAGGAGGAGGGGGGCGCAGGCTGTTGGATGACAGGCCAGGCACCCTGCAGGATGTCTCGTGGGACTGCAGTCTCTTGCTGTGGATGAAGACTTTGCCACAGTAGCGGCAGCTGAGGGCGCGGCTGCCACGGTGCAGACGCATGTGTACCGTGAGGGAGGAGGCTGAGCTGAAGAGCCGATGGCACACACCACAAATCAGCTCCGGCTTCAGGCTGTCGGTGGGGGGGTAGGAGGATGAGTGAGGGGGTGCGGTAAGACCCTCGGAAGGTGGGGGAGGTGGTGGAGGTAAGGGGGGAGGGAAATGGAGGGTGGGTGGGTGAAGGCTTGGTCTGTGGGGGCTCCCTACTTTCCCAGCTGGCCTCCCTGACAGCTTTTCTCTCCTTTCGGCCTCCCCGCCTCTCTGATAGGCTGACGTGCCCAGACTGAAGAGGATCTGAGCCGTCTGGGAGGGGGAGACCTTGCCGTTGTACCTGTCACCCCAACCGTCTCCACCAAAACAGCCGCCTAGAGATGCGCTGGAAGATCTTGGGGGTGAACTGTGAATCTGAGTCTCTGAGTTGAGTTTGGAGCACTTCAGAGGAGGCGGAGATTTTATATCCCTCCTCATGAAGGCAGGGACGCTCATGGGGGAAGAAGAGGAGGAGGGCGAAGAGGACGGAGAGCTGTCGTGTCTTGGTGGCTTAAAAGGTCGGTGCTTTACATCCGTGGTGGCGTCCAGTTTCCACAGGGAGCCCTTGTCGGAGCTCTTGGATGACAGTCGCCGTCGGTGGGGAGAAGGAGATGATGAGGAAGAGCTGTGACAGTGGTTCGGTGAGGTCAGAGACGTCGGGAGGGGGGCTGCGCTGAGCGGGAAGCTCAGGGTGATTTTGGCATTCTTAGGTCCATCCCCCATGTCATCCAGCTTGTCCTCCATCGTGGCCTCTACACGACATCCGAGCCTTTTCCCCTTCATGTCCAGCTGCTCTGCTTCCTCCTCCTTAGAGGGAGAGGCCACACCAGGACAGTGGACAGGGTTGTGTAGTCCTTCAGTCTCACTCTGGCTGTAAAGGCTAGCAGGTGGATGAAACTCTGAGGAGGGGTGAATGTTGCTGAGGGGCTTCAGCAGAGACACCGGGGACGACAAAGGTGACAACCGCCGGCTTCTGTGGAGCGCAGTGTCTTTAGCAGCAATATACGAGGAGTCGTAGAGGGGACTCGGGCCAGGAGCCCGGTGTTTTTCACTCAGATGTGGCTGAAAATGGCACGCGTGGTGGGGATCCCACGCCTTCTCACCGGACACCATGACCAGCCCCCGAAATCTGAAAAAGAATACCAGAGAGAAACTATTAGGAAAAATGTGTACATTTGCATCACAATAAAGTAAATAACAGCATAAATACTTTTACACAAGTAAAACTCTGATAAACCATCCTTTTTTGTGTGTGTGTGTGTGTGTGTGTGTGGGGGGGGGGGGGTAAACCACAAACCAAACTCAATGCCCCAGCGAGGCTGAACTGCTCTGCCAGGAATGGTGAGTGCAAGGAAGCAGAGGGCAGAGGGAAGGAATGAATCTGCGGTGGTGCTGGTTTAGATTTCATCTTGCCAAAGCCAAGCGTTCAGAACCTCATTCCCGTGATCCATCTCTTTCTCTCTCTCTCTCTCTCTGGGCTGTGACACAATGTCCCCCTCGCCTAATTGGACAGAGGTTAGATCTAATCAAACTTCTCTCAGAATAGCGTGCCCGTTTAGGTTTGTGACCCACGTAAAAATAGTCCCGCTCTTGCCGTCTGGGCAGAAGCCTCGTTCCTGGCAGCGGCGAATCTGTGCCAGGCAGGATTCTAACCGTTTATTTTTGAAGGCGGAGGGGAGGAAAGAAGGGAGGGGAGGTGGCATGCATGACGCAGGGAAAGGGTGTTTTTCTGCTCTCTGCATCCGGTCCGATCTGAGCTATCAAACAAATTTGCGCAACGGACTATTTCCATTCTGCGTCCAAACGCCATGTTGGCGTAGTAGCAGCCAGCGCTCATATGGGTTTATCTTTTATTCAGACTGCAGATCGCAGAGAAAAGCAGAGAGGGGATAAGGCCATAATGATGTGACAAGAAGGGGAGGGGGGTAAAAATCCTCAGTCATGCTTTTCTGTCTTGGTTTTCAAGCAGCGACGCAGCCAGGAAGGCAGGCCGCTGTAAAATTCCACAGGCAGCCCTGAACAGGCAGAAACTAGGTCAGCACTGTTATTGCAGAGGGAAGACGAGAGAGAGCAAATGGGGGCGGGGGGGGAGAAAGAGGGTGAGGATGAGGGAGAGCAAAATGGAGGCAGAGGGTTAGAAAGAGAGCAGGAGACTGAAACGGGAACAGAAAGACAGACACGTCCATGCAGCGCTACATACACTCCTACACGCTCGCAGGCAGGAGACGCAGGAATAAACAAAGTAGCCGAACGTGGACAGACCCGTTTGTAAATGATATTCAAAAGTGAAAGGTGAATCTGAGTGCAGCGCAGCCTGCCGCCGGACTACAGCCGAACTGACGTCAGCAAGAGAGAAAAAAAAAACAGGAAAGTGTCTTTTTATTGACACGCTCGGAGCAAAAACCAGTTCTGTTCAACACCTACGCCGAAAATAGAACAAAGACGCCCGTTCCTGACTGTCCGGGCCTGCCACGATTCGTCGTTGCACCGCTCTGATGCGGGCGGGCCTCGCAGGAAATCCCTCACGATGGCGAGCGCCAGCCCCAGTACAAGTAGGCGGACGCGCCAAGAGACAGAGCTAAGACTAAAAACTTCATCTACTCTCATCCGACGCGTGTGCCACTAACAGGAAAATGCACAAGACGCCTCTTTGTGTGTATGTTTTTTAGAGCCCTTGTGACGCACGGAGCCTCTGAACAGGCAGAGGCTGCACGACGCGCTGTCTGACGTTGACAGGCAGCGTTTAACGAGCTTTAGATGCACAGACTTAAAGGAATGTGTGGAAAAATACAGAAAATGCTCTTTTTTACTGGTGCAAACGCATCAACGCACGTTATTCTGTCTGCATTAAAAAAAAAAAAAAAAACGTGACCGTGAGGACTCCAGTGGCAAATAAAAAATAAATAAAAAATAAAGATCAGCAGCTCTGGTTCTGCAACAGGATGTTCTGCACAAATAAACACGGTGGTTTGAAGTACGACGTGTTCGTCTATTTAGGCTTGTGGCGCTGCAAAACCGCACAGCAGGCGCGCAGCTATCGCAGGACAAATGATAAAACCAGGCGATCGGCAATATGAAGCACATCCCACGTACTGCACGAGGTTTCAGATGACGGTCGAGCTGCTGATCTGCAGAGGAGAAAACGCAGCCCCGCTTCAAAACGCATGAACTCGCTTTGGATTGCAACTCCTAACTTTTCCAGCCGCCTGAGATTCCAACAAACATCAGGTTTCTTCTTAAAAAAAAAAAAAAAACAATAGTGATACAGAATTTAGTTTAGTGAGATCCTCAGCTGGCTTAAAATGACGTATAAAGAGAATAAACGTTAAACGAAACGTCCCGATGCAGGCTCAGTCATGCTCGGCCTGGCTGAAGAAGTCCTCTGGATGAAAGGCGAAACGTTTCAACAAACAGCTCACCCAGAGGACCTGACTCAGTCTTATTAGAGTTCAAATAAATACGGTAAAGCTGCCAGTGACTCAGCAGGGTCTCCACGGTAACCACACACCTGTGTCTCTTACTCCCTGACATGCGACTGGCGAGATTAAGCGTGAAAACTGTGTTTCAGAATTAGAAAGTTCCTGGAGAAGCGTCAAAGTTCATGCTCGATAATCCAGGCAGTCCCCAACGAATAAATGTCTGAACTGTAGGTCACAGAAGCAGCTGGACTTCAGCATCTATGTGTTTTATGTACAAAGTAGAAGATATGCGTTAAAAAAGACCGTTCACGTCCAGTTTTAATGAAAAGATTCAGATACTTGCAGGACTCGATGGGAGTTTGGACGTGCGCTCTCTGAATTCAGAGGGTTTGAGATAAAACCATAGGTCTTACAGTGATGAGACACGCTGGGTAAAAGATAAAAACATGTACAAGAAATTCAAAGTTCACACCTTCCAAAATACTTTGAGCCAGAACCGAGACGCCTTCCTGCCGTTGTCGGTGTGGTTTTTGAGCGAACTGAAGCAACATGGTCAACCCACCTCTGTTACGACTCTGAGCCATCAAGTGAGGCGCTAACAGAGCCGTAACAGGAGAGACGTGAAAGGACAAGCCGGCCTTGGTGGACGCCGCTGCTCGATTAGTGATTTATGAACAGGCAGCTTGACGACGGACCCGTCTTTGAGGACATTTCCAAGAACAGTTTTGTGGAATTTCCTTACGCTGAATATTTGGTGGTGAAATCTTTAAAAAAAATCACAAACTCTAAACTGAGATTATATTTTTAAAAATGTGGGTTTCAAAATAGCACCATAAAATTCCACTTTCTGTCTCATTTAACTAAATGTGCCCGAAGAGGGTTTGTTTTCTTAAAACATATTTATTGTTTTTTGCAAGTTTCATTAATTCCATACTGCTACCAAAAGTCAAAATACAGTACAATATTCTCATTTGAGCCACATTTTTTGATATATTCTTGTGCAAGAGTTTTTTTTTTTTTCAAAACTGCAGGAGGAATTGCAGTTAAAAACTGAGAATGAAACAGAAGAATTAGTTTGCATCCTTAAATATGTGCAAAAAACAACAACACTGTCCTCTTTTGATTCACATAATTTCAATAAGAATGTTTTAACCTACCGTACTATAAAGTTCTAAAAGTGCAAATTTTATCAACTTGGTTTAACTTTTAACTCGACTTTTGTGAAGTTAAACGTCTTTTCTGCTTGATTTGAGGACTGATTCTGAACCAGTTTTACTGTTTGACTGAGGTTTTTTTGTCCATTTTGCATTTGAAAACCTGACTACGACCACAGAAACTATCCCTTAATAATTCTTAATAATCTACGTAATTTAAGCAGACAGTGTTCGAAAGTGGACTTGCATAACAGAAGGCAGGAACTGCAGAGAGACGTTTGGCTCGTGCATCAGCTGAAGGCCTTGAACCAGACGTTGAGCAATCTGTTTATGCCTCGCTGAACTCAAACTCGTGCAGAGAGAAAGATCGCTGTTAGCGTTTAGAAAACCACTTCTTTTTATTCTTTCGTCTTAAAGAAAACTATTCAAACCACAACCACTGTGGTTTTCAAAGCTTTAAAGAGAAATACAAACGTCTGATCACCTAAAATTACATTTTAAAGCAGACATATTTAGATAAAAGTTGAAAAATCTTCTTTAGGTTCTTGCTTCTTGTCTCGTCATTAACTGTAAATTATCATTAGAAACACAATTTACTTAACTTTAGATATAAATGAGCCTAAAGTGCTTTAGCGATACTTTACATAATGTTTTATTTTGCTTTTAGAAGTACAGATACTTTAATTCTAATGCAGCCAAAAACATGTTATCATTATTTAGAATTAGCTCATCAATCAGTTTTTAGTGTTAATCCTAAAAAACCTAATGTAAAAACAGTAGAGAGATTGCATTTCCTGCGAAAATGCAGCGTGAATGCTTATTACAGAAGAACATGCTGAAAAACAGCTGAAATTAGCCAAAAAGAAAATTCTGAAAAACAGCTGAAATAGAAGAACAAGCCTAGATTAGCAGAAGAAAGCAGAAAGAACACATAATTGCTGAATTAGGTTTAAATAAACAGAAATTAGCTAAAAAAAATAGGGAATTAGCTAAAAAAAAAAAAGGCTGAAATTAGCAAACAATAGCTGAAAAGTAGCTGAAAAGGCAGAAAGAAGCTTAAACTACTTAAAGCTTAAAGTGGAAGGAGCTGAAATTAGCTAAAGAAAATGTGGAATTAGCTGACAAGGCTAAAACTGGCATCAAAACAGCTAAATAGTATCTGAAATAGCAGAAAATTTTTAAATTAGCTGAAAAAAGCTGAAAGAAGCATAACAAGCTGAAATTACCATAAAGAAGTCAATTAGACTGGAAGTAGCAGAAATCACCACAAAAAACTTGAATTTATCTGAAAACAGCTGAAATTAGCTAAAAATGCTAAAAAGCTAGCTGAAAAGGTAGAAAAAGCTTAAATTAGCTGGAAAAAGCAGAGAGAACTTGTTTGCCAATTATGATGAAAGAAGTAAAAATTAGCACCAAAAAAGTGGAAATTATCTGAAAAATACTGGCATTAGCAACAACAACAAAAAAACAACAGCTAAAAAAGCAGAAAGAAGCTTAGTTTCCAGAATAAAGTGGAGAGAGCACAATTCAGCTGAATTAGGCTGAAAAAAGTTTAAATGAGCGCAACAAATGTGGAATTAGCCAAAAAAATTTAAAAGAAAAGCTGAAATTATCATAAAAACCTGCCAAATAGTAGCTGAAATAGCAGAAAAAGCTGAAATTTGCAGAAATATTCAGAAAGGAGCAGAACAAGCAGAAATTAGCAGAAAGAAGTTAGAAGAAGCACAACAATGATGTGGTTAGCAGAAAGAATCTGAAAGGAGCATTAAACAGCTGAAAGTAGCTGAAAAAAGTTAAAATTTGCAGAAGGAAGCTGAAAGTAGCTGAAGCAGAACAAAATGTGAAAGGAGCAGTAAAAGGTTGTAAACACATCTAAATATCTGAAGGAGGTAAAAATGAGTTCA
>JAVCKU010000161.1:8927640-8941625 GCA_032273985.1 Hypsolebias coamazonicus | reverse complement strand
GCTGGCGTTGTTTTAGGTTGTAAATAACACGTTTAAAAAGCCGTTACGGCTGCCATGTGCTTTCGGTTTCGAGTTACAGCCGAAAATCCGGACTTACGGCGCCATGTGGCCAGCATTCCGAGTTACGGCAAAATCGACCTACAAACGGTTCTTAGGTTCGGAACCCGTTCGGAACTCGAGGACAGCCTGTATAATCAAAGCTGTTCTGCAATCAGTGGCACTAAGTTGGGAGTCTTTGTTGTGAATCAATTTGAGTTGCTACCAAACCCAAGTTTAGCTCAACGTTTTAAAAGCTGCCTGAGTTAGAGTCATTTTTGTATTTTCTAAAATCGGTTCCCTTTGGTTGCCATCTTGAATTGGGTTGACTCCAAAGGGTAATCTTTTGTAGAGGTATATCCACTGATTCATTTCTTAGAGTTACATGGTTCATGAGATATTTTGCTAACAGACAAGACTAACAAACACACACAGGCAGTTACATTATCATGGTGGTGGATGAAGACCTGGAGGATTTGATGTCTGATTTTTGATGTTCGATGATCTAACTGAACTGTGTAAAATCAAACCTAGATGTTTTTATACACGTGTAGAAATGATCAGGACAATGAACTAAAATAAATTGGTGCTACAGAAATTCTTCTGACGAAGTTGAGGGAGCAATTAAGGAACCTCAACTGGGGATGTTTTCTGCCAGTGTGCTGAAACACGTTCAAATCTGGTGTAAGAAGAAAGTAAACTCCAGACTGACATATTTACAGAAGATAACGTGGAGAACACTTTACTTCCTGTTAAGGAACCATTCAAGAATGTTCACAAATAACAGGGAGGAAGATAAGCTCACGTGGTGGAGGGAGGAATTTTATCCACTACTAGGGAGGAGCCAGGGGGTGGTTGATGGTGGCCTTGGCCCTCATTGATTAATCTTAAACCACCCTTTGAAACAGTATAAAAACTTGAGCATAGTTCAAATGATAGGGATGACTGGTTTACACAGACATATGGTCTTCTTGGATTTTGACGTAGCAATCCAATTTTCTAAAGGTATCTTTCCTATGTCTAGATTAGAGCTATTCATCTGGCGGCCCGCGGGCCAGAAATGGCCCACGGATTACTGCAATAAAAATCAATTTAAAAGGTAACAGATCATTTTAAACTTTGTTTTATTTACATAATGATTTTAATTGCTGGATGTCGGGCCCTTGAGCTTTTGGCTTTCAGAAACTGCCGCCCTCTGAGCAGTTTTGTTGAATAGCCCTGGTCTAGATGTAGCCACATACCAAAATGGAAGTCGGCACCTCACTTATTTTTCAAATTCATGTGCTCACAAGTATTTTCAGTTCCCTGTTTTCGCTCCACGATGAGGGATAACCAAAGAGGTCATATCGTTTTACTTTTTTTTTTTGTGTGTGTTTTCCAACAAATGTATGAACCGGCGGAAGGATCGTAATAAAATTTGACGCATTTATCGACCAGCTGATTAACGCTTGGAGTCCGATTGATTCAAGATGGCCGCCGCAGCTTTAGTGTCGTTATAGCGACAGCTCAGTCAGTTTGACAGCTGCTGAGCTAAAGTTTGGCGTGGTGGTAGCAGGTGGTGTGTTTCTTGAATGTGTTTTTATTAAAAGAAACATTACTGTTTAATATTTTAGGATGTTCCAGTGCAACGTTTTATCTTTTTATTTTATTTTTTTTAGAGTGCTGAACGATTACTTCCTGTCCCGTTAGAGGTTTTTCTGTGCTGGTTCTGTAAAACCAGCAAACCAATCTGCACACTCACACACCATCAGCATGACTGAACGACCTCAGTGTTGGTTAGAAATGAAACCAGTCTAGACCGGGCCCATTTCTGTCGTTAGATGAAGAAAAAACGAGAAACATCTCTTCTTTTGTGCTTTTTTAAATTTAGTCTCCTTTTAAGTTCCTCCGTCAAGTACGCCAGCTTGTAGTTGGCTTGTTTAGTGGCAGAGTTACTCCAAAAATTCAATGTATTAATTTACAGCGACTAAATGAAGCTCTCCCTGGCTTCGTGCAGAAAGTGTTTAATTAAACCCACTCACAGTCAGTTCAGCTCAAACACTCATTAAAGTTTTTAAGCATTTTTGTTGGTTTTAGAGGCCTGCACCTTCATCACCTGCATGTTTTTATCATTTGAATTAACTTGTCTTTTGCGTTGTTGTACAGCACTTTGGTTGCCCCTGTGGTTTTTAAATGTGCTATATAAATAAAGTTGATTGATTGATTGATTGATTGATCACCTGCTGCTACTGAAAGATGCTTCATGTTCCAGTCCAGCTCAGTCCATTTTATAGACATGGAGCTAAAATTTGGTGTGGTAGTAGCTGAGACCCATCCGAGTTTAAACTCGATGTCGTGAAACGCAGCAGTCTGTGTGCGTTCCTTCAAGGGAAGCTAGTTCCATATTTTTGTACTTTGCTGTTGTATTTGCTCGTGTTATGATTTTAGATCATTTTGGTTTTCACAGCATCGTCCGCCTTGTTCATACTGGTCCATCCCAAAGATCCAGTCCCCCGCCACAAACAGAGTAATATTGTATATGCTGTTATACAGTGCACGTCTGTTTAAGTTGAACTAATATCATATTTTACTTTAGGTTACCCAGGCGGTCATTCTGCACCCCCTTACCCAGCAGGGGGCTACCCAGACCCTGGTCAGGCCCCTCCTCCGGGCTTCAACATGCCCTACAACCAGGGCCAACCTGTCATGTATCAGCCGGGCCCGATGGCTCCCGGTCCAGGACAGGGGCCGGAGTATGGCGGCCCACCGATGGGGATCTCACCGGCACCTGCTGCTGTCCCCGTTGGGGTCCCACCAGGACTGGAGTACCTGACCCAGGTAAAAAAAAAAATCCTTTTGGAATAAAAGAGTCTGCTTTAGCTAACAGTTGCTTCTTAACTACAAACGGTAATCGCAGAGTCAGCTTAAACACTGAAGACGAACGTTTTTTATGAGCTTGTGTGAAAGAGCGTGAGGGTCCAGGTGAAACGCTTTGCCTCGCAAATGATAAAACATGTTTAGGTTTTTTTTTTTTTCTTGTATGAACAAAGAAAAGCTCTCAGATGGCAGGAAGTTTGAAATGTTGAAATGATCATGAAGTCTTTCTCGTGATTTATTCTTTTTATTTATTTTTTTTTAGATCGATCAGATCCTGATCCATCAAAAAGTTGAGCTCCTGGAAGGTAAATACGCGCTGAAGCGGTTTGTCTTTATCGAGTCCTCGCAGTTCGTTCACGGCCGCTCCCTGCTTTCCTCCCGCCTCGCCCAGCGTTCATCGGCTTCGAGACCAACAACCAGTACGAGATCAAGAACAGCCTGGGCCAGAAGATCTACAAGGCCAAGGAGAAGAACGACTGCTGCACGAGGAACTGCTGCGGCTCGCTGCGCAGCTTCGACATGAAGATCAAGGACAACATGGACCGGGAGGTCATCCGCCTCATCCGGCCTTTCCGCTGCGTCTCCTGCTGGTGTCCCTGCTGCCTGCAAGAGGTCCGTCTCTGGTGGATGCTGGGTTGCAAATCAGCCATCAGCTTATTAATAACTTTGTATTGTCATGTTGCACCACACCCGGTCAAATATCGCTCAAGCACTCTCTCCAGGTGTAAATGACTCGTTGTAGTGTTTACTCAGTGAGTGTACGAGTTATTATTTAACTTCTCTGACTGATTAAGGAGGTTTTATTGGAACAGATATGCCGCGAATAACCCTAAAACAGCTGACTGTGTTTTTTCTACTGGGTGGGGTTTGTTTGTTGAGTGTTACTACATGTGGTGAAAGGTTAAGAACTATTAATGCACAGGTGTCCAACGTGTGGCCCGTGGGCCATTTGTGGTCCTTGGAGTGATTTTGTGCGGCCCACAATTGCAGTTTAAGAATGTATCATTTTGACCAGCGGGCTTACGAAGGATGAAAATCAGTCTTCTCAAAATGAGCAATATTAAGCAAAATACAACCCCTTGGCTATAATCTTTTTATTTTCACTTCCTGGTACAAAACACCAAAAACCTTGACTGATTTCTACCAGAAAGGAGACTTTTGGATAATGATTCCTAAAACTTGTCTAAATACGTAGTGCAGTTGATGAAATAATCAAGACTTTTTAAAATGAATATAACGTAGTGTCATCTACATACGAGTTGATCAACTTTATCAAATGCAGGAATCTGTTGTAGCGACTGAGAGCTGGATGATTTTTCAGAACTTTCATCAGACTTTTGAGCCGTCTATGGTCCAAAAGGTTGATCGACCCCCTTTTTAAAGGGCACTGTTGGATAAATTAATTATCCTATCATCATCTCACTAATCAAATAAGCCACACTGAAAATGCGAGATCTTTTCAACCCAGTTTTACTTGCAGGGTGGCAGCCAACCTCTCTGCAGGAGTAACGCTGTAATTCGAAATTGACAGAGATGTAAAAGTTTATAAAACGGCGTTTGCAAGAACGGATAGGATTTTTTTTTTAACAGACGAGCCGTTTTAAGACGACAGCAGTTCACTTTGGTCTTGGTCCAAACCAGATTAGCCGTTAGATCGTCAGTCTTGTCATATTAAACTGTTTCTTCAAAACGAGGTCGTCCAAAGAGCTGTCTACAATGAGGACGGTTCTAATTGGTCGTACCCTTTCACACGAGACAAACAATTTGTTTATCTGGCTCAGGTCTTTTGTTTTGTCCTCTTGTTGCCGTGCTGCTGAGGGCTGCTTCATGTCTCTGTGCCAAGACAACAGTTTGATCTGAGCATGAAAGGCCCTTTTGTCCAAACTCTCTCTTCACTCTGAAAACCTTCACTGGGACTTCTGTTTGTTCTTCCCTCGTGGAATCAAACTGTTAGCAGTCTGTTCCCCCCGACCTGAGCCCGGCTCAGCACCGTTCTGGTTACAGTTCTGGCAGGAGCCATGTGAGGTCCGTTACCCTCGTTACACGGGACGACAGGAACAACTGTAGCTCCGACCACTTAATCATGAATGTAGTACTCCCTACCACTTTGTGCATGTGCATGTTGTCTTTCCCCAACCCTAACTAACTAATGGACCAAACATAACTAGCCAATTAAACACAACTAACTAAACAACTAAATAAACATAACCATCTAAACATAAGTACCGGTAACTAAACATAACTAACGGACTAACATAACCAGCTAATTAAACACATCTAACTAAACAAAACTAAATAAACATAACCAACTAAACTAAATAAACATAAGCAACTAAACATAAGTAAATTCTAATCAAAACTAAACATAACCAACTAAACATAATTAAACATAACCAACTAAACTAATCTAAACATAACCAACTAAACAAAACTAAACGTAACTAACTAAATATAACCAACTAAACAAAACTAAACATAACCAACTAAACAAAACTAAACATAACCAACTAAACAAAACTAAACATAACTATCTAAACAAAACTAAACATAACCAACTAAACATAACAAACTAAACAAAACTAAACATAACCAACTAAACAAAACTAAACATAACCAACGAAACTAAACTAAACATAACCAACTAAACAAAACTAAACATAACTAACTAAACAAAACTAAACATAACTAACTAAACAAAACTAAACATAACCAACTAAACATAACTAACTAAACAAAACTAAATATAACCAACTAAACATAACCAACTAAACAAAACTAAACATAACCAACTAAACAAAACTAACATACCGGTAACCAACGAAACAAAACTAAACATAACCAACTAAACAAAACTAAACATAACCAACTACGGTAAATATAATCAACTAAACAACACTAAACATAACTAACTAAACATAACCAACTAAACAAAACTAAACATAACTAACTTATAACTATCTAAATTAAACATAACCAACTAACTAAACTTAACTAAACATAACCAACTAAACATAACTAACTACTGTAAACTTAACTAAACATAACCAACTAAACAAAACTAAACATAGCTACCTAAACATAACCAACTAAACAAAACTAAACATAACTAACTAAACAAAACCAACTAAACATAACTAACTAAACATAACTAAATATAACTAACTAAGCACAACTAAACTTAACTAAACACAACTAACTAACTAACCATAACTCCAGACTGTGACCTTGTGGGGTTTGAATTTAGCTTTCAGTGTCCTGGAGGACTTTCTCTTTCTCACATTGTTTAATCAAATTCCGTGACCCAACAGATGGAGGTCCAGGCCCCACCGGGGACCACCGTCGGCTACGTCAAACAGGACTGGCACCCTTGCCTGCCCAAGTTTTCCATCCAGGGCCCAAACAAGGAGACTCTGATGAAACTGGATGGGCCCTGCTTCGCCTGTAACTGCTGTGGGGACGTCAACTTTGAGGTAAAACTCAGAACCGGGATGAGTTAATGGGCTTTCAAAGAGAAGCTGGCTCTGCTCTGATCTCTCCAGTCAATTAGAAGCTTCTTCCGGTCAAAATTCAATTCCTCCCACTAACATGTCTCAAGTTACATTTCCTTTGGTTATTGATGTGCCCCTGCACTGCTAGAAGGCTAGTTATACGGTCTCACTGGGACTTGGACGTCTATTCTAGGACAGACCCATTTTTCATGATAATTTGGTTTAATATTGCAATAGTATCGTGATACACGATATGGCTCAGCATTTTAAAATCTACTCTAAATGGTCGTATAAATGTAAACTCTAACCCCATTAAGCATAAAATGCACAATTTTAATTACACCATTGTACTGGAATAATTAAAAAGATACAAAAAAAAAAAGGTAAATCTGAATAAAATGAATTGAAGCCATTTTTAAAGTACGTAGTTTTACCTTTTTTTAATTTATTTATGAAAGTAGCATAAGAAATTATCAGGAAGTTAACTGAGCTATTAAAGATATACATTAAAAAGTCCTGGTGTAGTTAGTGGTCTAGACCGCTGTGTTGATGTGCTTCCAGCGTTGGGTTGTGAAACAGTGAAGGGAGGTGGCATGAGGAGCTTGACAAATTTCAAATGTTTTCGACAATATTTGTACATCAATCTTCAATGGTTTGGGTCAAGAGTCTCTGTGGCTTTTAGTTTATGGGTCTAAAAGCTTAAAACATTTGGACCCATTGCCATAAAGCATAGAAATACACCAGTATGGTGATTTAAATCCATGTTTGGATTTCATTCTTCTAAAACAGGGGGTGTCCAGTCCTGGTCCTTGAGGGCCACCATCCTGCATGTTTTAATTATTTCTGCTCCAACACACCTGATCCAATGATTACATTATTTCTTCATTGTTCTACAAAAGCCCTTCAATCACCCATGGATTCAAACCAGATGAGTTGGAGCGGAGAAACATCTAAATCATGCAGGCCGTGGACACCCCTGAACTTTGCTGTTAAATTGAAGTTGGGTTATTTTGAACCAGGCCAATGATTTTTACGTGGCCTTGAACAAACGGGAGACTCGGGTAATCGAACCGTCTGCTGGTCTGATTTTGTGGATGTTTTTAAAACATTCAAACTAAAGAGATCAGTTTTTCTTCCAGATGTTTTTTATCATGTAACTCATTCCACACTTTTTGTGCTATTTATATATATAATTACAAATTTAAGTACTGTATTTGTGCAATTTTTACTTTTTGAAATAACTTTTTGGGCCATGTTTTTCTTTTATTGAAAATGAACAGCTCTTTTAAACTCTTTGCGCTGTTTGAGACCTTTTACTGCTCGTTTCAGCTGTGTTCAGCTTCTTTTAGCTGATTTCAGCTTCTTTTAGCTGATTTCAGCTTTGTTCAGCTTCTTTTAGCTGATTTCAGCTTCCTTCAGTGCCTTTGAGCTTGTTTCTGCTAATTTCAGCATTTTAATGCTTTTTTCTGCTCAATTCAGCTAGGGTTGGGCGATGTATCGAATATACTCGATGTATCGCGAGTTTTTCAATTCGTAACTATTAAAATGGCTCTACCGCAACCATCGAGTATTATTAGACTTGAAAATTCGCGTAGTTCTTTTTCTCCCGTCTGTACTCATCTGTGTGGTCCCTCCTCCTCCCTCACTGAATACAAACACAGCTCCTCACGTGCTGCTTCACACACGTTTACTAACGTCGTAAAGGCGGCGCCGCTGAAGAGAATTATTCTTTAATGTATGTAAAGTTTATTTTTTAGACATTTATTTTGTTCAATTACAGTTGTTTGTTAATACATGTGCCTGTGTGACAATTGGGACAAAGGTTTGACTCAGAAATATATTTTTGTTACTTTATCAATAAAAATATTGAGATATATATTGTATATCGTGATTTATCTTAAAAAAAAAAATCGAGATATTAATTTTGGTGTATATTGCCCAGCACTGATTTTAATTTCTTTTAGCTGATTTTTTGTAACTTATTCAGCCTCTTTCACCTTTTTCTGCACATTTCAGCAGTTTTTCTGCTGCTTTTGTTTTCCTGCTTTCGGTAAATGTCAGCTGTTCACATGAGCAGTTTAGCGATGGAACCTTTCAGCAGCTTTCAGCTAAAATCAAGCTCTGTATTTTCACAGGAACTTACATTTCTCTGGTTTTTCCTAACAAGCTTTGCTGTTAAAAAAAAAAAAACGTAAACTAAAATCCGAGTCCCTCCACCTGACTGATATCTTGTGATCAACACACAGCTGAAGGGGAAAGATGAACAAGTCATCGGGCGCATCAGCAAGCAGTGGAGCGGCCTTCTGAAGGAGGTCTTCACCGACACGGACAACTTCGGTATCCAGTTCCCACTGGACTTGGACGTGAAGATGAAGGCCGTCCTTATGGGCGCCTGCTTCCTCATCGTAAGTTTCCCGAACTCGACCATTTTCACCGTGCGACGTCGTCTCATTTCGTTTTTGCTCTTTCTGCTGCAGGACTTCATGTTCTTCGAGAAGGTGGGCGAGGCCAACCAGCGCAGCTCTGTGTTTTCGTAACTGAAGGAAAAAACAGGAGGAGGGAGGACGGGGGCGACGTCATGGACGGGCACGATCATCTGCTCGTCCTCTGTCTGCATTTGTAGTTTCACGTCCATTCTTCTAGAATCCATTTATAGATCAGAAACGAAGTTTGAGCTAATTCTTTATACGCTTGAATACGCTTGGAAATCAGAGACGTGCGCGTTGTAAATGTGCTTTCTGCTGCGTTGACGTTAACATTTCAACCTCATGCTGTTTATCTATTATCATTATCCATGTTTTCTAATCCTCTTCGACTTTATGAAAACTTTATGCCACCTGTAGTGGAGTGCAATATTGTTGTGAGTGTAGGCAATGTATTAATCGCTTTGTTTTTAAAGTTCTAGCTGCAGACCGCCGCTCAGTTCTCTACTCTCATCCTCGGTTCTTTTGATTGTAAAGGGTGCAGACCCCTGCTTCCCTCTCCGTCCATAAACTTTCTCTTGTGTCGCCCATAGCTTCTGATCCGAACATGTAAAACGAAATGTTGCGTACATTTTTCACTACCCCAGCTTTGAGGTCAAACATTATACCAGGCCTTTATCTGGGCCATCGCTGTTGAATAGTTTGTCGATGGGCGTATAACTTGCCATGCTCTTATTGTCATTGATGCTTTCTGGTAATTTCGGCTTCACCGAGCCGATAAAAGGAAACTGGTTTTTTTGGTTTGTGGGAGAATAACGTGAATATATGAAGAGGCGGATGCATGCAGACGCTACTTCCCAAAACGCTTTAGTTCTCCGTCACTGCTGCCTTAACATGAAGCTGCTGCTGGTCCGCCAGCAAAACTGTCAGAGACCAAACTGTGGTGATACAACTGTTGCCACGGACGCCGCTCCCGGAGCTAAACCTCGCCGTTATTTTGTTTTTTTTTTTAATCGCCCCCTGACAGCTCGATGCTATTTGAATAGAGGCCAGTTTGAGGATGTGTGATGGAGTGACTGTGGGACGTCATGGAAATGAGAGTAAAAACATTGTGTCCATACCGGAAATGCAAAGTTTTAGTAAAAAAAAGCAGAAGTTGAGGTTTGTGATCTCGGAGTTTTAAGCTCCAGGTCTCTCATAAATGAGTCCTCGAGGCTGAAATGTGAACACTGAGCTGTGGTTTACAATGTTCTGAAAACGTCAGGTTGGAACTTTAATACAGATTCTTGTTTTTGTTGTTGAGATAAAATGGTCACCTTTGCCACTAAACGTGTTTTCTTGCGTTTGCCTTTGACCAGTGACCTCCATAAACAAAACAAGCCAAAGATGTTTAAGGCAGTTTGTATCACTTTCATTAAACACATGCAGTAATCACTTTCTACTATTGTACATTTTTTTTTACAGAAACAAATGTATTTCAGGAATAAAACCTATGCCATGTTAAACCTTGTCTTGTGTCTGTCTGCTCTTCTGGTTTGTGCAAGATTCAGGGAACATGTGGAACATCTGGTTTCACTTCTTTGTGATGGAAAACTCCAGCTCTCCTCCTTTTTGGAGCAAAATGGGTCCAAAGTCAGAACGAGCTCTGGCACCATAGAGGTTGACGCAGTGCTTAATTTGTAAATCGATTGATGCTGGAATGCAAATAGTGGGTGGGCTGTGGGGGTGGAGGTGGGGGGCTGGGGGCTGGGCATCCTCCCCCAGAAATTTTTGAATAAAGTAGATGCCATTTCCTGTATTTTGGTGTATTTTAACGGGCTGGTAAACATCTATGTTTACCTACATTTGTAAACACTCTGCTTCTGTCAAGCATCCCATCCCCCTCCCCGTTACTTGACGGTTCCAAGCTCGACACTGTCCCTGCTCGTTGTCCGACTCCACATGTGAAACCTCCAGGCGCCTGCCTGTGGGCTCTTGCCCACGTACAACTGCCTGGTTTGCTCAGCACTCACCCCCACCGCTCTTTTAGGGGTGGAGTTTTTTTTTAAAGGTAGACACAGAAATGCTACTTGGAAGTGGCAGCTCGTAGTGGCTGTTGTGTTTAAAATTAGTGTTTATGTAATTATTTTCAGTTTACATATCTACCGATAATATGCTTTATTCATTCAAGGCAGTCATATTGTTTATAATTTTATTATTGATAAGACTGAGTTACCAGATCCAAGCAAACATTTACTGGAACACATCCTGTCAAAAAGAGTTCCCGGATCCTGTTCTGGCAGGATCCGGCTCTTATTAAGCCCTGGATCGATGACAGCTAACCGTTGGTCTGCTTTACCTCGACAAGACTTATAAACTCATCTGCTTTGAGTTTAGTTGTGGAAAGTCCCGTTGAGATAAAATGTGTCTTCGGGTAAGGAGTTTCTGTCGACTTGTCTACATGAAAGGGAGGTTTTACGTGGAAAATAAACTGTTCAGTAAAAACAAAATGCAGCAGAGAATGAAGGAGATGAAAAGGTAAAGGTTCAAACATTTGGAGTTCTATTCCAGGTTTTAGAAGAATATGTAGCACAGTATGCAAGCAACACTGGTGAAGAATGAGCTGAGCTGCAAGGCGATGCTGTCCATTTACCGGTTGGTCTACATTCCTACCCTCAAACTCTGGGTAGTGACCGAAGGAGGGAGATCGCAGAAACAAGGAAACAAGTTTTCTTCACAGGGAAGCTGGACTCTCCCTTATAGATGGGGTGAAAAGTTCAATTATCTGGAAGAAACTCGGAGTAGAATGGCTTCAGTTCGGTGGTGTAGTCTATGATAAACAAGCGTATGGAGTATACCCACTAAAAAAGCTTGGGATTTTCAGTACAGTATATCCACTTAAGAGCCCAATGACATGAGCCCATGTCGCGTATCATTGGCAATGATAAGTGACATGGACTCGTGTCATTGTCAACACATTAACATTTTATAGAAACATGGAGTTGGTTCAACCTGTTTTTTGTATAATTAATATTTCTGTACTTACTACTTTATACTTGAACATGTTTTGCTTTGATACGGTTTCATAAATTCTATAACATTTTTTTAATACAAAGTCAACTGTTGTACAAAGTTTGTTGTACATTTATTCAAATATAAGCAGAGAAATGTGGAAATGTTCAATATGCTTAAAACAAACAAACAAAAAATGGCAATTACGTTGTACTAATTGGTGAACATTGGTTTCTAAGCACAGTATACCTACTATAAAAATGTAGACTGCGCCACTGGTTTCAACTAATTTTTCTTAACATATGTTGATTCTATTGTAAAATTTAATTTATGCCTTTAAGGAATTGTAGGCCTTTAATTTTTACAATTTTGATTCCATATCCAGCAACATTTCACTTTAACTTGTTTTTTCTGCCCAGTCACTGAAAAGTTAGTCACACGAAAGCCTCACTTACATTCAATCAAACAGCTGGCTGAAACAGAAGCAACACTGAAAGAGGGGATTTGTTCCAGGTAAGTGAGACAAAGATTTTAGCAGAGAAGGAGCCCAGCTGACCACTCCGGTCCAGGCATGGATCGATACTGGGTGATGTAGGAGCTGGCGGGGGGTGATCGAGGGAGAAGTAGAAAGGCTAATCATTTCAGTCATTACCCAGCCGTGTCTCCTGATCCCTGGGATTAGCAGACACAGAAACAGGGGAGATGTTGTGTTAGTGCTACATGAGACTATCAAGGATTTGAGGAGTAGCGAACACCGTCCAACTCCAGTTGCCTTTGGTAATTGAGCCTGCAGTGCTGCAAATGGGGATCTGGTCAAATAAAACAGAAAGTGTGTGTGAGTGTGTATAAAATATGTGTTGACTGCGCTGTAAGGATGGAGGCAAGAAGAAACGGCGACAGTGTTGGCCTTTGATTTGTGCATGTTCATGCACACGTGTAGGAAATTCGAGCAGGCGGTCTCTTTGACCTCCCTCTCCTGCTCCCAATGCGGGAGAGCCAAGTCGTGGGAGAGCTTACATGCTTGCCTGCCCACGAGTCTTTTCCTGAAGCTGATTGCTTGACGGCGCACAAAGAGACCGGGAAAGGCGGGCTTGCCTGCAAGACCCGAAAATTGATGTGACGCGTGTGAGAATTCCTCACAGCAGAACATACGGGGCATGTAGCAATGAGGGAAATCACATCCATGTCAGTGGTCACAGAGCTGGAAGTGGTAATTCAATCAGTTGCAGTCCCAGTGCATAAACTGCTGTGGGACAAGTACTTACCATGTATAATGAAACTGCTTTGTTTGATCCTTGAAAGATGCATTTTTAACACGATGCTTCCATTTAAAGAAAAGCTTTGCTGACATTTTAAAGAAAAAAAAGATGAGTTTACTGGTCATAAAGTTATGAATTTATAGTGCAAGTGTTTTATGTTCACACATGAATGACTCGGGGTAACAAAATACTGTAAAACAGACTATAGATTTACAACATAGTTGTATCAAAAGATGCTTCGTTTACCATGGATTTTGAAATAAAAGGTTTTATTTAAGCAGGGAGCGTAAGGACGACAGTGTAAAGGAGGACAATCGGCTCGCTGCTGTACTCTGCACAGCTTCCTGCTCGTCTGACGCTAATTTCAGTGCCCCCACATCTTTTTCTTTGGCTACAACACATGTTTGCAGTTGGCTCGGTAATCAGTTCACACTTCCTGATTTAGCCATGTTTGATTGACGTCAGTATCTCACTGGGCGACTGTTAGCAACCAGATGATGACTTAATGTGATTAAAATGGGCAAATGTTCAGTTGCAGTCTCGCTGAATTGAATATTCAGGACCAAGTGAAGACCAAACAAGGCAGCTGCTTTATGCCCAGACCGTTTCTGAAAATCACGGCCTATTTTTACGTACTTGCAACACTCTTGTTTGCAAAAGAGCAGCCTCCCACTGCAGCCAATGATACTCTGACTTAAGAGAGTTTAAAACGCTCAGAGTCCTTTTAGTTTGCATTTTGTGACAGAGTTCAAGAGGAACCTTGAACGTGTCTGACATCACGTGCTCTGCTGAAAGGTAGCACTGACAGGAGCTCCACTTGGACAACTTATTTTTTGTTTTTGTTCCTGTTGCTTTTGTTTTAAACTTGTTTTTGTTTTGTTTGTCTGTTTATTTTATTTTTATTTTTTTTTTTTTTTTTTTTTGCACATAAA
>JAVCKU010000161.1:8806235-8817900 GCA_032273985.1 Hypsolebias coamazonicus | reverse complement strand
GTCTCATGTCACATTCATGTTCATTCTTATGGTCACATAGAAGAAAATATGTTTTAATCTGAAAAAGAAGAGAACCCGTTTTTAAATCAGTAATTATTATTATGAGACTTGAACGAGTCTTGTATAATTATTGACAGGAATAAGGTATTAACAACCCTTATCTCCAACATTTTTAAGAAAGAACATCCGGAGTAAAAACAATCGCCAAGTCTTCATGTGAGTTACTTTGCCGAAGCGACCCCTGAAGAAGGGAGCAGCTGAAAGGAGAACACAGAAGTCTAACGTACAGTACGGACACAGAAACTGGTCAGTGACTCCAACCTCAGCTGGACCGTGTGCAGCTCCGTCCTCTGCACTTCATTACGGAGACAAATCAAATGTCAACAGGTTTTGTGTTTGGAGGCACATTAGCTAAAAGCTGCTCCGTTGTTTTGAAGTCAAGCAGCTGATGCAGGGTGTCAGTTTAATTAGTCATCAGTAGATTTTATTCTAGTGCCGTTTGTTTATAATGAAGCGATCACAAAAGGATTATTGTGCGTGTTTTCCTAAATGTGTCAGACAGATACAAACTGTCATTTCAGCAACCGAGTCACGATGTTTGAGCAGCGAAATAAAAATTTTCCATGATTCCTTTGGGCTCAACGTTTAGTCATTTCTTCGCTCCTTTTTTCCATTTAACCACTAATTTACTCATATTAACATGAATAACACTGATACTTATTCAAAAAGACTAATTTAGAAAGAGAGATTTCACATTTATTGTTTCTTTTCAGGCATCAAATCACTTTTTGTTCTGCTGTTAGAGGAAAATTTACCACATGTATTGTCTGCCTTGTCATATTCCTCTGATATGCTTTTCTTCTTGTTTTAAACGTTAAACCAACAATATGAAGCTCGTTTAATGTCAGACACAATAAAATATGTCTATTCTACACGGCGTTACAAAAGTTTGCCAAACTAAATCCAACTTTCCTGCAAATACATTTTTGTTGTAGGTGTTTTCTGTTTTTCTTCTTACAGCTTAAGAACCTCATCACTGAAAATTGATTTCCACTGCTGCAGTTATTGGGATTAAAAGTGAAAGAAGTACACTCCTTATAGCCACAACTTCATCCATCAGACGATCGTTGTTAAATTTAATCAGACTGCTCTGATTTATCCCAGTCAGGCTTGGATAAATCCATGATACACACCATCCAGCCATCAGTAAATGAAGTCAGCAGCTAACTAGTAATTAAAGGGGAGCTAAAGAGCCTGTGAGGCTGAAAAACAGCTGAAATATTAATAAAGCGTCAGATCTATAGCGTAATTAAAATCAAACATTCTCAAATCTATAGGATGCATAACATTATCAAAGGCTATCTAGAAACATAAAAAACTCCAGTACAGACACCAAATCTGACGAGGTGGGCCTTCACGAAGCCCAACATTTAGTAAAATCAGGAAAAACCATTCAGAATCAGCTTTATTGTCATTGCACATAAGCATAACGAAATCTCATTTCAGTACAGTCTGTCCAAATAAACACAACCAACCAAACAACATAGATATGGGTAGACGGGGTGCCTGAGGCTGCAGCCTCATGAGAGGCGCTGCCTTTTTCATTAGATAAGGAAATGGGAACACGAGGAAAGAGGAGGTTTTAAAAAATCATATCTCACACTGTGTCCCATGGCACAGTGTGAAGTTTGGGGGGGGAACAAAAAAACCTCAGCACAAAAAAGCAACATACAGATAACATGATAAAATGCATGTGGAGTGGGTGAGGGTGGTGGTGGTGGTGGTGGGGGGGAGCTCCTGGCACAGGCCGCCCAAGAGAGCGTCTCAGCCACCTGGCACCTCGCATCCAACCTAGGTTACTGCATTGAGGAGAGGGAGGGAGAAAAGGAGGGAGGCCAGTGAAGGCAGCGGGTTGAGGGGAGTGTGAGCTGTGCGAATCACTATGTGAGTTTGTAAGTAAGTCCGTGAACACTGTTCCAGGTACCCCCCCCCCCCCTCCACCATAGTCCATGATAAGTGATGGTGTGTTTATCAGCCAGTCTTGGCAGAGCTCTGACACAGGTCCATGGATTTCCTTGGGGAAGGGAACGAGTAGTGGGAGCAGAGCATCTTGTTCTCATAACATCCAGGAGAATTTGAGATAGTCAACCTTCCAAGGCCGACATGTGGAGCCACAGTCAGATCACAACAGTTGATTTCCATCTGTCTTACAGTTCCACTGGTACATCTCAATGGCGGCTCCAAACAGCCAAATGTGTGGTCTATACCGTCGAGCCGAGCTTGTAACTTCTCCAAGGTCAATTCCTTCCCGCCAGCGAGATTCAGGAGCTGCAAGTAGCCTGCAATTTGAAATTGTGTCCAGCTTACGGCACGGCACATTCCCTTACACAGGCCGGGCAGTTTCACAATGGCCAGAACAGCTGCCGACGTTTTTCTGATTTGTCAATGTGCCAGGTAACCACCAACTCCAAATAGCAGAAATCCTGTTATCATAAATCCAAATGTACACAATTTCTACATCCTCAACAGACAATATGGACAGATCTTCCACTGCCCAGGAATCCATTGTGTGTCTGGCTGCAAGTGTCCCATCGGGGCAGAAGGGCTCTCCTTTGACCTATCGTCTCATCGAGAAAATTTTATCAATTGCGTTGAGAGAACAGCTGACCAGATCCATAATTTACTATTCAGAGATATGCAAAGAGAGGCTCCAAAAGGTCAAAGGACAAAGAGCAGAAGCATGGGAAGGAGCGGGAAGAAAAAGCGTCCGCCTTCACCGAGAGCAAGAAGGAAAACAAAGTGTGAAGGGGGAAAAAATTGAATTCTGCATTCAAAATAACATGGAGTGTGGTAAAGAGGTCAGGATGGAGTGGATAGAGAAAAGTTTCAGGAGTGATTTGTGACAAAAGGGTGTCAGCAAAGGCCAAAGGCAACATTTACAAGACAGTGGTGAGACCAGCGATGTTGTATGGTCTGGAGACAGAGACATGGACAAAAAGACAAGAGAAAAACTGGAAGTGGCAGAAATGAAGATGCTAAGGTTCTTCTTAGAAGTGACAAAGATGGAGAAGATTAGGAATGAGATCATCAGAGGTACAGCACATGTTGAACAACTGGGAGATAAAGCTAGAGGCCAGACTGAGATGGTTTGGACATGTTCAGAGGAGGGACAGTGGGTATACTGGTAGAAGATGTTAGAAATGCAGCTGCAAGGAAAAAGACAGAGCAGATGTATGGATGCAGTTGGAGAGGACATGGGTGTAGTTGGAGTGAGGACAGAGGATTCAGAGGACGGTGACATGGAGGAGTATAACTCACTGTGGAGACCCCTGAAGGGGGAAAAGCCAAAAGAAGAAGTTTTCACTCCATTGTCAGTGGTCTATTGTTGATCTCCATGCCACAGTCTGGTCCTTTTCGTGCCTTTTTGTGTTTCCTCTGCTCCTCCTTGATCAGATCCTCAAGTTTGTTGTAAGTTTCATTGCTGCAACAGTGTTTTTGGTCTAAAGATAAAGATTTTAGTCATGTTCAAAAGATCATTGTTCCCTGTCTGCATTCTGGGTCCAGACCCCCTAGAAAAGTGACAAATAGTCCGTTCAGAAGGTTTCTGTTGTAAAATGTCTGTTTTACTCGCTCGTTCATTTTCTGCACCTGCTTCAGTCTGTTCAGGCTCACTGGAGCTGATCCCAGTTGTCGACAGGTGAAAGGCGGTGCTACGGTGCAGTCCATCACAGAGACACACAACCCTGCACACACACACTCATACCTAAGGTCACTTCAGAATCACTGCTTAACCGAAAAACATGCATGTCTTTGAACTGAAAACCAGAGTACTGCCAGAGAACATCCACTCATGCACAGAAAGATCAGACTCAAGACCTTTTCACCACCCATTCAACGTGGTTTGGAGTAGGACGTGTACCCGTCCTGTCTTCTTTAAATCCTTTTCTAACAGGGACATTGTGTTTTTAACAGGATCACACTGTGCAGACACCATCACGTGTATTGATCTCAGATTGTCATCTCTCTGCTGAGGTCAGGAACAAGTATAGCTGCTACTTTTCAGTTCACTGAGCTGTGAGCGACTTGGCCACACATCAGTGGATCTTATGAACCATCTGTGTGAAGAATATCTGACGCTGCCTGAAAACAGAACCACAAAACTCTGCCTTCCTTCTGATGTTTCACTTTAACTGCTCAAACTCAGATAACTGCAGATGAACATTTACCTCCTAAAAAATACAATTACTTTCCAAATTAAAGTGCAACAATAGCTTCATCCCCAAGTGAAGGGGTCTGGCACCAGCTCTAATGTTGGCAAGACGGACTAAATTACACTTTGATTGCTTTTGTGTCGCTGCTAATTTGTCAGGGAAGGTTCGTGTTAAATGGTCTGTTTATTGACTCCTGAACATAAATAAAGTCAATGATTAGGGCCGTCAAGAGCAGCATTGAATCATATTTAGTAGAAACCACCTCAACAGCCATGAAAGGTAAAGAGACCAGCCCCAACCACAGCAAATGTGAAGCAATGATTTCCACCTCAGAGACAGAGTACCTCAATCTGTTGCAAAAAAATTATTCAATGCTATTCCATTTGAGATATATTGTTTCTGACTTTTAAAAAAAAACATTTTGTTTGTGTACAATTTTAGTCTCAAATCACAAATTCAATGTTATGTATCAAGAGGTGAATAATGTCTTGAAAGTAGAATTCCTTAAAAAGTAGAAAAAGTAAAGTAAAGTAGAATAATGAAAGTAGAATTCCTTCAAATAATACATACCCCCTACTATCTTGCTTGCCAAACTTTTAAACAAAGATCTTGTTAGTTGGGATGTCTGGATTAAAAAAAAAAAGAAAGTATTAATTACTGTCTCAAAATCAGTAACTGAAAAAAAAAAAAAAGATATTTACAAGGTCCTGGAGCCAGATGACGTTAGCACCAATATTTGCTTGTTGTCAAAAATCCTTACTAGTTTTTAAATTTTTTTAATTTTATTTTTTTTTTTTTTTTTTTTTTTTTTTACGTTTTTGATAGAGCCATTATCCTTACTGTGATGTGTGAGTGGAGGTTTAGGGGTCCAAAAGGTATTCCTAGAGCTTTTCGCACATTTATACAACATTTAGTGCTCCAGTGATTTAAAATGACCTCAGTGTTTGGATTCCTGTTTTTCTGTTGTTTTTCCCTTTTCAGGAACTGTGTGGACGGTGCTGAGTACTTACAGCTGTTACCGATGCAGCTGATTACCTCCTGACTGTGGAGATCCTGTGTTTTCCTGTTACTACACACAGTTCTTGCGGCTCCTGAGTGGCAAGGCGGAGCCTGCCTCTCACACCTGTTCCCGATGCATCCTGTTAAATAATATCTGTTGTTTTTGAGGACCTGTGGCTCAGTAGGTTTCCACTGGAACATTTGAGACCTTTGCCTTTAGGAAGTCCTGTTTCCTCAAACACCTCACAAGTTACCATCTTGTGACATCTACTGCCTGGAACCACATGCCTAATCTTCCTACTGGGTCATTCCTTGAGTTTCTGTCCTGCCACTTTTCTACATACCAATATTGACCACATCACCTTCTGCCTGTTGGAATTCTTCACCCTCCTCTCCTCACCTGTTACTAAGACAAAGTGAGGGTTAACTTTTGCTATAAAGGATCATACATATCTGTTCACGAGATACAGTACTTACAGTACCTTCCAATCCACTTCCTCAGATTCACCCTGAGTACCTGCCTTTATTGACACTCACTGTAAATAAATATCACTCACCTTTTTATATGGTCTTATCGCTCGCTGTCAAGTTTTTCTCCTCTGGTTATAAAACTGTTCAAATTACGATACTAAACCTACTTAAGGTTGAGTTGGACCATGAGGTTTCCTTAGACTGTTGATTGCCACATGGTGACAGCATAACTCACTGAGTTAGTCATACCTGAGAAATATTGTGAACTCTAGCTGAAAGTAATCATGTCTCTTACCTGTACAATCACAGAATCCTCTGTGTGCTCCTGCTGGAATCCTGTCCCAAAAACCAGGACATCTTCAACTCATTCTTTCAGTCTGCTCGCCACACGCTCTTACGCCCTGCTGTTAGCTCTGACCTGGAACTCTCTCCTTGAACTGTGGAACCTGGTATCGGACTGTTTCTGCCCTAGACATAGAACACAAAAATATCCCATTAAGAACTCATCCAATATTCCATAATTGATGATTCTGCCAACCTAAGAGATCTTGGACTCACCTTCTGTTGTCCTACACTATCCCGTCTCTGGTCACCTATTGCACTTGTATAATAAAACCACTTGCCTTTTTACATGGTCATTTCAGTCCTCGGTACTCTGAATCCTGGATTAATATATTGCTACCAAAAATGACACAGTAAGAATTTGTTGCTTTCCTTTGGAGCAAGATAAATCTGGGAGTCATCCTCATAGCACTGAAACATTTATGTAAAACTGAAACAAATGGGAGCCAAGGATGGGTCCAAGTGGGATTCTATGTGTCAGGGGAACTGTTGAAACTGGTGAACCACAAAGTCAGGGCAAAAACTTTTGGTGTTTCTATTAAAGTACGATAAGAAAAGATAAGATAGGATTGAACTTTATTGATCCTACAGGAAATTGTTGTGCCAGTGTTTCAGTACGCAAGGAATCACACAAGATATAAAAAAATAGAGAATTAAAGAAAATAACAGATAATATAAAACACCTCTGCCAGAGACTGTTACAGGACCAAGAACTACAACATGAACAGCTGGGCTGAGATATAAACAATTACAAAAAAAAAAAAAAAAAAAAAAAAAAGAAACCCCTTAATTTTTAAAAAAAAAAAAAAAAAAAAAAAAAAAAAAAAAAAGAAATAAAATAAAATAAATCATCAAAAGCATATATCTAGGCAGTTCAGGATCTAGATACTACAGCAAGGCCCCTATTTGACCAAGGATATCAAAAAGTCCATAGACAGTTTATAAGATACTATTTGGTACCTGGACTCATTGCTAGTGCCTTATTGTGGAACTGTGGAAGAAAGAATGGGTTTCTCCTGTGGCACCAGTGCATTCAGGTTGAATTTAAGCCTCCCGTCATTCAGGGCTTTCCTGGAAGAATGCAGGAATGAGCTGATGAAAACTCCTTGACAACAAATTTATTCCACTCGCCTGCAGGGCTGATAAGCGGGACTCTCTCTGTTGATTATTATTTGATTAGGCCTGTTATGAATCATCAAACATTGTGCACAGACTGCATTCCACCTGCTTTAAATCTAATTAAAATCAAACCCTTTGCTGGGCTCAGACGTTTCAAAATGACTTTGTTTCAGTCTAACATTACTTAGTTCTTCTGCTACATACGTGCAGTTTGTGAGACCTAACTAACAGCTTGGATGCTCTGCTTTAGTTGCTCAAACTAGGTAGACTCATAGTAAGGCACAGAGGGTAAAACCTAAAACTGTTGCCCTATGTGAGGCTATGGAAGGCGCATCAAAGCCTCAGATCTTTTGTTTGCATGGCTAAAGGCAGATTCTCTAATTGAAAGAGACACGCAGAACAAAATACAGGTAGAGAGGCTACAGTACCTGCTCTCGTTCAGCCAATCAAGTACAGGATGAATGTCAAGTCAAGTAAAGGCCAAGCTCCAAAATAAAGATTGTTTTGGACTTCTGGAAATGTCAGTGAATACTCGGATCATTCTGGAAAGAACTTCATTAGCAAAACTCGCTCGAATCAAATGCTTAAAAACAACTTGCATAATCAAGATGAGCAAAAGAAGCAGCTCTTGGACCATTTCAATCTATTTTTTCACATCCTCAAATCAAAATAAGGCAACTTACTTTGTAAATTGAACTAGAGAAATGGTATTTCCAGCAAAAATGCAGTGTGAATGCTTATTCCTGAAGAACTTGCTGAAAACGCGCTGAAATTAGCTAAAAGCGTGCGAAACTGTAGCTAAAATGGAAGAACAAGCCTAAATTAGCCGAAAAAAGCAGAAAGAACAGATATAAAGGTTGAATGAATTTGCTGAATTAGATTTAAATAAGCAGAAATGAGCACAAAACAAAAAAAAAATTGAAATTAGCAAAAAAATAGCTGAAAAGTAGCTGACAATGCAAAAAGAAGCTTAAACTACAAGAAGGATGTGGAAGGAGCTGAAATTAGCTTCAAAAAAAGTGAAATTAGCTGAAAATTTTAAATTTAGCCCCAAAACAGCTAAAAAGCTGAAATAGCAGAAAAAGCTTTTAGTAGCAGAAAAAGCAGACAGGAGCATAACAAGCAGGAATTAGCATAAATAAGTTAATTAGGCTGAAAGTAACAGGAATCACCAAGAAAACTTCAATGTATCTGAAAACAGCTGAAATTAGCTAAAAAAAATACTAAAAGAAAAAAGTGACTGAAAAGGTAGAAAAAGCTTAAATTAGCAGAAGATAGCAGAAATAACACGTTTGTACAATTAGGCTGAAAGACGAGAAATAAGCCTTAACTATCTGAAAGAAGCTGAAATGAGCATAAAACAGGTGAAAAGTAGCTTTAAAAAAATCTTAAATTACCAGAAGGAAGTGGAGAGAGCACATTTTTGCTGAATTAGGCTGAGAAAAGTTTAAAAGAGTGCAAAAATGTGGAATTAGCTGAAAAAGCTTAAATTAGCATTAAAACAACTATATAGTTGCTGAAATAATACAAAATGCTGAAACTTGTGGAAATAATCTGAAAAAAGTGCAACAAGCTGGAATTAGCAGAAAGAAGTTAGAAGAAGCACAAAAAATGTTGTAGTTAGCAGAAAGAATCAGAAAGCAGCACAAAATGGCTGAAATAAGCTGAAAGTAGCTGAATCTGCCCCCACCCCCACCCCACCCCCAAGGAAGCTGAAAGAAGCTGAACCTGAACAAAATGTTTGTAAACAGATCTAAAGATTTGAAGAATGGAAAATGAGCTCATTTCATTTTCTGTGAGGAAAAAAAGGTGGCAGAAAAGGCTAAATATTTCAAAAGGCCAAAGTTGCACCAATCCCAAAAGTCATAGCAGGATTGTCCAGAAAGAGCTGAACGATTTGATTTGATTTGATTTGCTAAAATAACTTGAAAACTGTGGGACGAGAATCAAACCGAAAAACATACGAAAGAAAAATGTTTCACAACAGTGTGGATGTTTCATAAGCAGCAGTCACACTATTATAAAAAACAAAGTATTTGAGTTGTGAATTTTTTTAGGCAGCAGTTCACAATAACTGAAAGCTTGTGATTTTCCTCTTTCACCACCATGTCTAACCTAGAAGTGTTGGGGTTTCCATCACTGTCTTAGTGGGATAGCTTTAGTTTCCTTAGTGCCTTTTCCTTTCAAGACTTCCCCAAATCTTCCCTGAAATAAACAGTTTTAAGCATTAAGCCATGTCTGGGTGAATTCTTACCACGGATCCTGGCAGGGTCGACAATCAAGAGTTTCTCACTCTCTATCAGAAAGAACACACGTCCATCTGCTGTTGGCTGTCTTTAGACAAACTTGCTCATTTTTTTGAAGTTTTCCTTAGCGTTGTTGCAGACGACCACAAAAAGTTTTAAACTTGTGTTACAAGTCGTTTAAGGTGACACAAAGACTACGCAACATGAATCTATTTGTTGCTGGAGCTTGTTCTAAAGATAATTTGAGTGTCTAAATTAAATTTCACCCTGTTCGTCCGCAGATTTCCTATTAGTGCTCAGATGTTGTGGCATGCTTGAGCATGATGAAAACTCTTTCAGGCTGAATGATCTGCTTCCCCAGTGCCTCTCGTCTTGACTCTGCTGCTTTCACAATGTTCTCAAGGACTCCAGAGAGGCTAGTTGCTTTAAAAAAAAGAGTCAAAGGGGAAATTTGGAGAGCTGTCATGTCTGCATCTGTCCGAACCCCGTTTCAACGCCCCGAAATGACAAAACCCTCTATAATTAATATTTCCTTTAATCTGTGCTTGAAGACTTTTACCCCCTATTTTGGTAATAAAGTTAAGTATATATCACAACAGTTTGCTTGTTAAACAATGAAACAAACGTTTATGAAAACTCAATTTAATTTATTTTATCAAATTTTTATCCACGATGTTGTAATTCTTGTGAAGCACTTTGGTCAGCCGTGGTGGTTTTTAAATGTGCTAAATAAATCAACTTTGAATTGAATTGAATTGAACTCGTATTTGTAATAAAATCCTTAAGATTTTTTTCCTGCTAGTTACCTGAATTCAAACTTATTTCCAGATGTTACCCCAAGAGTGTTTCATATGCTGAGAGGTCTGGACCAGTTCAGCACCTGGACTCCTACTATGAAGCCATGCTGTTGTAATGGATGCAGTATGCAGTTTGTCTTGCTGAAATAAGCAAGACCTTCCCTGGAAAAGCATCATCTGTTGTTCTAAAACCTGCATATTCTTTATTTTATGCACTGATAGTCAGTGCTTAGTTCTAGAACAGCGCTGCTCAATGTGGCTGCATGTTGGAGTAGCTCTGAGATTGTGCTTTGGAAACTTTAATTCCTTTTTATTCTGGATGTAAATCATTTTTTCCGGAAAATTACTTCATCTGGTATTGAATGCTCTGCAGCTGGAAGGATTTTTATTAAAAACTCTTTTACTTTTGGACATTTGCTATGATGCGTGACCATGGCAACAAAGTGGTTTTCTGGCAGCTGATTAACATCTCAAAAGCTCAAATAATACCAAAACGACAGCCCCCAATCCCAAATGAGTTGAAAACGAGGTGACGTGGATGCATTCCCGTCTACCTGGAGGCGGTGCTCGAGCGCCTGACTGCCAAGATCTTGGAGGTGGCAGGAAACGCGGCTTGTGACAGCAGGGGAACTGAGACCGTCCCCCTGCACCTGCAGTTAAGTCTGCATCGATGAAGGGCTTGGCAGGCTGCTGGGAGAAATGGTCATCACTCGCAGCAGTCCTGCTGTCAAAGAGGTCTGCTGGGTTTGGGTGGATGGATCAGCATCTGCAGTCAGTTTTTTAGGCTCTGCTGGGATGGACTGCTACAAGAGATCCTTCCTGCCCAAAGCCATCAGCATCTATAACAACTATTCAATGAAACCAGGATGATGAGCAACAGTTAATTTCCCTTTGGGATTAATAAATATTTTTGAACTGAATTGATGGTTCATAACTTTATGGACAGAATTTCTATGTGCAACCAAGGTGTTGAGGGATTCAATTTGTTGGCCTTAGGATCACATCTCTGCTTTTTGCAGATGATGTGGTCCCATTGGATTCATCAGGTCGTCATCTACAACTTTCACTGAAGCGTTTTGCAGCCGAGTGTGACGCGGCTGGAATGAGGATCAGTTCTTCCAAATCCGAGGCCATGGTCTTGAGCCGGAAAAGGGTAAAGTGTCTTCTCCGGGTCGGGGAGGAGGTCCTACTCCAAGTGGAGGAGTTTAAGTATCTTGGGTTCTTGTTCACGAATGAGGGAGAAATGGAGCAAGAGTTAGATAGGCGGACAGATGCAGCATCTGCAGTGAAGCGGACGCTGTACTGGTCTGTCGTGGTGAAGAGAGAGCTGAGTCAAAAGGCAAAGCTCTCAATTTACCGGTCGATCTACGTTCCTACCTTCATCTACAATCATGAGCTTTGGTTTGTGACCGAAAGAACGAGATCTCGGATACAGGCGGCCGAAATGAGTTTTCTCCGCAGGGTGTCTGGACTCTCCCTT
>JAVCKU010000161.1:8754856-8769773 GCA_032273985.1 Hypsolebias coamazonicus | reverse complement strand
ACTGTAAAGCGCTTTGGGGCCCCTCGTAGGGGGCTGGAAAGCGCTATATAAGTAAGCTCCATTTACCATTTACCATTACTTCACTCTACTGCTCTCTTTGTATTTGGAATTATTTCTATCCTTGACAATTGGTGGGGGCCGATCTTTCTTCCAAGACGGGGTACACCTGCACCTGCACCTGGACCTGCACCTGCATCTGCACCTGCACCTGGACCTGGACCTGGACCTGCACCTGCCATTCTGTGTTTATTTGTTTCTACTTCCTGTTCCTCTGAAACCCAGCCGGTCGAAGCAGATGGCTGCTCGTCCTGAGCCTGGTTCTGCTAAAGGTTTCTTCCTGCTAAAAGGGCGTTTTTCCCTTCCACTGTTGCCTTTGCGCTTGCTCAGGATAGGAGATGGCGACGAAGTAAAGATTCAACCCATCTGCTGGTTTCCTTTTGTGGGGTGGGTTGTAATATTTTGTTTAAATCAACAAGCTGAGTCTTGCAGTCTCCCTTAATATTTCTGCCACAGCACCACCTATATAAAACAGTTCTGTCTTCCTACAGACACCTGAAAACTAAAAAGATATTTTTGCAAGGACTTTATGCTGCCACTATGTCCTCTATCTGTAAATGTCTTTCAATCAGTGTCAACTGTCACAACACAGTGTGTGTGTGCTGTTATCCTTCACACGCACACACACACACACCAATATATAAAGGGAGGTATGAGTGCAGACAGCTGTAACAACAGTGACATGAAAGATCTGAGGAGCAACAGATCAACCTGTGGAGTGCTAAGCTATCCATCACATCCTTTAAGACAGAGGCTGGGAAACGTCCCTCTGCATTTTATAAAACAAAAAAGTGGGAGAGTATTAAATGTAGGCAATTTGATGAGACCTTTGATGAGGTAAAGTCTCACTGGTAAACTTCTGCCGAGTTCTTAAAATCAATATTTGTTATTAGTCAGTCACTTCACATCAATGTGAGGTCAAATCCAGCTGTTCCCAGTCACTTGTCATGTTTGAGTAATAACCTGATTTATTTAATTGTGGTGATCTTTATAAAGCATTCTCACTACAGAGATCCATTTTTCTTCTGTATGTTTTTCAGCATGTAACTCCATCTGCAGTTTTTGTGCTATTTCAACGACTCATATATCAAAACGTTCAGCTCATTCAGCACATATTGGCTAGAACTTTTGGTATTCATGTAATTTTTACTTTTTGAAATATTTGACTTTTTCTGCCATGTTTGTCTTATTAAAAATGAATGGAGCTCTCCACATCCTTCAGTCTTTGTGCAATTTGAACCCTTTTATTCATTTTGTTCTGTTTTCACTTTCTTTTTGATAAATTCAGTTTTGTCTGCCTTTTTTAAGGTATTTTTCAGCTAATTTGAGCCTTTTTTCAGCTTTTTCTTTGTCAATTTCTACCTCAGTGTCAATAGGTCTGCTCACTTCTTTAGCCATTTAAGGACAAACATTTTTCTTTTAAACTTTTATTAACTTGAACATCTCATACAAGAAGTTTGTCCAAATGGTGAGTAGCAACAAGTAATAAACATAATTAAACGTTTATTTAAATAAAATAAATATGAACGCCTGTCATCTTCCCTCCAAAATGGCGCACTGATTTACCATTTGAAGTCATTGTTAACAGTCTCAGGGAGACATTAAAGTCACCTCTAAGAGTCAGTGTTTCCTACCTGCTACAGGCGACGGCTTCCGAAATACGACCCACCTCGTTTTCCACTGCGACACACAACAGAAGCAAAACTTTTATAAGCAAAACCAAGTACGTGTGGAAGTACTTCAGTGATCTCCGCAGGCAAATAAGGATAAAGTTAGCACCTTTTTACCCTCTCGGAGTCTGGCGTATCCCTCCACGACAACAGAATCCGTCATCTTCAGTCATGGTTCCTGACAGCTGCAGAGGCACTGCCTGAATGAGGGGTCGCTTTCAAAATAGCTGCTCTGTTTGTTGCCTGTGGGGGGCAAATTACAAGCCCCTGACTGCCCCCTCCTGCAAAAAGAAAAACAAGGGAGGCACATGGGAAATGTAACGCCCGTGTCTGTCCGTCCTTCTGTGCACCAACACGACCATACCACTGTCTGACTCCCGAGCAGGTCCAAACCATATCTGTCAGTCTGAAAAATTGGAAATAATTTTGGTGATTTTGTTTCATACCCTGTTAAAAGTATATGACTCTGCTTTCATAAGGTTCGAGTTCTTGGAAGGTCAGTTCTTTTAGATCTTTTTACAGTTACTAATGCCAGTAAAATCAGGCACCATGCCCCAAATACCTCCATGGCTATTTTCGGTATTCAAGGTCAGCGTTCAGCTGTAGTCTTTTGGTCCTGTACACCTGTTTTTAATTGACTTTTATTTGTATTTTACAATGGGATTCCAAGATGTCTTCTAAGTGCAGAGTTGCCGGAGGTCAGATAACTGCAGAGCCCAGCTGTGTAGAGTATTCCATTTGTATGTCCATCGTCTTCTGTTGTTCCAAAGTCGGGTCGTGGGGGCAACAACTTAAGCAGGGAGGCTCAGACATCTCTTTCCACAGCCACCTCTTCTAGAGGGATTCCAAGGAGTTCCCAGACCAACAGAGAGACAGTCTCTCCAGCATGACCTGGGTCTTCTCTCTGCTGGACATGCCCAAAGTGTATTTTAATGAATGGTTGAACGCAAACTAAGTTGGCATGAATATATCTAGACCATAATGCACCTCAAAATTCTCCCATTGAACATGTGTATTTTAAAAAGCTCAATGACTGTGTCACTGTGTGTGTTCCTGTTTCCATGTATGGTTTTAGTATGTTGGAACCAACCGAACATTTAACCAATTCATGAACCAGGCCATCAGTGCACCAACCAAATAAGCATTCAACCAAACCTTTAACCAATGGACTAATCTACCACCCTATCAATCAAAAATCATTTAATCAACCAATTAGCCAAACTAATATTCAATTAACCAACCAACTAATCATTCAAACATTTAACTAAAACCCAATCTACCATCCAGTCAATCAACAAGCACATTCAACTAACCATCCAATCAATCAATTAACCAAATTAATATTCAATTAATCAACCAACTAACCAGTTAACCAATAGACTAATCTACCATCCAATCAACAAAAAGTTCAACCAACCAACCTACCAAGTTAATATTTAATTAACCATCCATCCATCCATCCATCCATCCATCCATCCATCCATCCATGCATCCATTCATCCATCCATTCATTTAACCAGTGGACTAATTACCATCCAGTCAACAAAAAGTTCAACCAACCAACCAAGTTAATATTTAATTAACCATCCATTTCACCAGTGGACTTATCTACCATCCAGTCAACAAAAAGTTCAACCAACCAACCAAGTTATTATTTAATTAACCATCCATCGATTTAAGCAATGGACTAATCTACCATCCAATCAACAAAAAGTTAAACTAACCAAGTTAATATTTAATTAACCATCCATTTCACCAGTGGACTTATCTACTATCCAATCAACAAAAAGGTCATCCAACCAAGTTATTATTTAATTAACCTTCCATCGATTTAACCAGTGGACTAATCTACCATCCAATCAATAAAAAGTTCAACCTACCAAATAACCAAATTAATATTTAATTAACCATCCATCCATCCATTTAACCAATTGACTAATCTACCATCCAATCAACAAAAAGTTCAGCCAATCAACCAAATTAATATTTAATTAACCAAGCAACTAACCATTTAACCGATGGACTAATCTACCATCTAATCAACAAAAAGTTCAACCAACCGACCAACAAACCAACCATATTAATATTTAATTTACCAACCAACTAACCATTTAACCAACAGACTAATCTACCATCCAGTCAACAAAAAGTTCAACCAACCAACCAAGTTAATATTTAATTAACCATCCATCCATTTAACCAGTGGACTTAGCTACCATCCAATCAAGAAAAGTTCAATCAGCCAACCAAATTAATATTTAATTAACCAACCCACTAAGAATTTAACCAATGGACTAATCTACCATCCAATCAACAAAAAGTTCAACCAGCCAACTAAATTAACATTTAATTAACCAACCAACTAACCATTTAACCAATGGACTAATCTACTATCCAATCAACAAAAAGTTCAACCAACCAACCGACCAAGTTGATACTTAATTAACCAACCAACTAACCATTTAACCAATGGACTAATCTCCATCCAATCAATCAACAAACATGTTCAACCAACCAACCAACAATTTTTGTTTGTTTGTTTGATTGATTTGTTTGTCCCTTATTGACATTACTGTGTATCAGGGGCAAGGCAGCTGACTCGGGACTCAAAGGTCCCAAGTTCAATCCCCAGTCATTGCACATCTCGTGTTGTCTCTAAGCAGGACACATTATCCACCATGTCTCCCCAGCGCTTTCCACAGCTGCCCACTGCTCCACCTGGTGGTGGATGGGTTAAATGCAGAGCCAATTTTATCATTGTATGGGAACATACAATGATGACAATACATAACACATTATTATTATATACTAAACAACTTTAGTTGACCTGAATAATTTGCAAGATTATCATTCAGTGTGCAGAGGTAAAACAAGGTTTTCATCTAGTTGATCTTAAGCAGTTACTTAGTTGAAGTTAAAGTCAAATAAATGAGTGTCTTTGTGACAAACTGAAACAAAGTACATAGCAAGCAGTTAGACAGCAATGCTAGCTAGTTTAGCTAAGTTCTCCATTAGGTGTCAACAAAAGGCTGGTTCCTTTCTTGATTTATATAAGTGTGTATTCAGGATCGATTTAAAAGCAAAAAAGCAGGGGGAAAAAAGATAAATGATTTTAAACACCGGGTGTGTTTCCAAGTGTTGCAAATATTATTTTGAAAGGTCTGAGCTCGTATCTGAGTAAATCCACATTTATGAATTCATCTTCAGATTAAAAACTGTGACATATGACTGAATGTTCCTTAAAAAAAAAAAAAAAAAAAAAAAAACAACTTTTTTGGGGGAATATTTCATCAGCACCTTTTATTGGTCTTGCAGACACAAAGTTTTGTCAAGTCACAGAAGGTTTCTTCAGTCAGAAAGCAGTTCACATAAACAAACAACTTATAAATATCAAATATATATACAGTATACTGTACTTTATATTACTTTTGCATTTTTTTCAAATACTATATCTAAGGTTGAGGTCATTTGTGTTCATAAAGTTCGGGGTTTGTGTTTAATAACTGAATTGATCCAGTCGATATAATTCACCACTTTGGTGTAAACGCCAGGCCTCCCCGGTCGCCCGCAGCCCTCTCCCCAGCTGATGATCCCGTACAAGAAGCTGACGTCACCCGTCGCACAAGACAGCGGACCCCCGGAGTCCCCCTGTGGAAGAACACACAGTTTACTCACAAACATACACAATCGTTCCAGCGAGTTCTGGGTCTTCCCCAGAACCTCTTTCCATTGCAACGTGCCTGGAAAATGTCCAACAGGACAAGTCTAGGAGGCTTCCTAATCAGATATCTGAACCACCTCAACTGACTCCTTTCTATGTGAAGGAGCAGAGCCTCTACTCCGAGCTCCTCCCTGATGACGGAGCTCCTCACCCGCTCTACTTGTACAGACACTGATCTACAATTTGTTAGGTACAGTAGTTGTTGGTAGTAGCCGAGTCATTCACAACACGTACTTTGAGTGTTGCATGCTGCACAACTTTGCTTAAAACTTGAGCATTACCTCTTAGATTCAACACTGTATGTCTGTTAGCAAAATATCTCATGAACCACTGAATGGATTTTAAATAAACTTTCAGGCAATATTTAATGAATGTATGGCTAAAACTAATGTTGAACAACATGAATGGCTGCTACGGCCAACTAGACTTACCAAACACAAAATTACCATAATTCCCGGACTATAAGCCGCTACTTTTTTCACACGCTTTGAACCCCGTAGATTATACAATGCTGCTGCTAATTTATGGATTTTATTTATTTATTTTTTTTAATGACGGGCTAACGAGCTTCATGCCATCAAAACATTTAGCCTCATCACACCCTGGCGCTAAATGGTTGGGTAGCTAAACCCAATACACATCTCTCTTGGAGCTGGGTCTTCAAGACTCAATGAGACTATCTGTTTTCATTCATTCATTTAACCTTTAGTTATACAAGTTAATCCCACTGAGCCTCGGGGACTCATTTACAAGAGAGACCTGATTTTTATTTTTATTTTTTAGACTACCTGTATAAATAAAGGTAAAAAAAAAAAAAAGTCTGATCAAGGAAATTACCAAACAGGTCACAGTGGACCAAAGAAACATGGTTTCATCAGTATCAGCAGTAATCTAGACCTGTCACAATAACATTTTTTGCTGGGCGATTGTCTCAGAAATTATTGCGATAAACGATTGTTTGAAATTTGACAATAATTAGTAATTATTGTAAAATTTAAGAAGAAATATTGGTTAATTTGCTTTGTGTGTAGTACCCTTTTTAACCACCGAATAGAAGTAGAAGACTGTTTGATCCAAAGAATGGATAGTGAGGGAGTGAGCAGCGTGTCTCTTTAAGAAAAATGGAAGGGAGACCCCTTGACGTGACATGGGCTGTCTCTCTCCTTTTTTTCTGGTTCTCAAAATGGCAGCTGCTCGGTGTGGTTTGAGTTCTTTAACATAGCATTTTTCATACAAAGCTTTTAATTAAAAATAAAAAAATCAGTAAACAAGTTCTCAGCATCTTTTTGCAGAGAGAAAAACAACTTTTTTACACAAAGGCACCTGTTTCAACCGTGAATTTTGGAGCTTCGACACGGAGGATTTTTCCCGAGGTCGGCCTGTTAGCTTAGCTCGTAGCTTAGCTTCTCAGCGTAGCTGCTTTTAACAATCCAAAAACACGATTTTAGACTGTTAAAACAGATTTTCAAGAAAAAAGTGAAAGGGAGGGGTCAGTGAAGAACACTGGAGTTGAGATTTTTTTTGTCTAGTGTCTTCAGTAGGAAGAGAGCAACACAAAGAAACAATAAAGCTGATAAGTGAAAATGAGGTCAATCATTTTCAATTATCATACGATGAATAGAAGTATTGTTTATTGTGACAGGCCTACAGTAATCTACACGAAAAATGTCTATACCTCAGTGAGTTTTACAGATACAGAGAGAAAAATGGACGTGGCAGTATATGCACTTGTTTATCAAACTTCAAGTGTGACATTCTGTGACACCATCATCATAATCAACGAATGTCAGACCTTTAAATTTCTAGCAATTCTTAAAAAAAAAAAAATTAAATTAAGGTTCTGTTTAAATATGGATACCGACACCTCTTAGGCAGAGTTAATATTAATATTACTCATCTGCCTCCAAAATGCTTCCCTACCTGACATGCGTCCACACATCCGCTGAGCCCGGCACAGATCATGTCGGTGGTGACGTGGTGGCCGTACACTCTTGGGTCCCGACAGATGTCGTCAGAAATCAGTCTCACGCCAGCCTCCTGCAGCGTGGAGTAACTACTCGCCTCTGTAACAAAAACCATAACTTGTTTCTTGAAAAGAAGAGGAAAAGGGACATATTCAGATTTTCCTGTTGAGCCTAACAAACACAACGAAGGGACAACTCACTCTCGTGCACGTGTCCCCAGCCGCTGATGGTGCAGCAGTAACCTGGAGGAAAGGTTGTGTTTTTGTCTGGGAGGCAGATGGGCCTGATGAACGAGGTTTTCCTCGCGCAGCGTCCGTCCTG
The DNA here is from genome assembly GCA_032273985.1 of Hypsolebias coamazonicus. NCBI lineage: Eukaryota > Metazoa > Chordata > Actinopteri > Cyprinodontiformes > Rivulidae > Hypsolebias > Hypsolebias coamazonicus. Next base: position 8,762,040 of record JAVCKU010000161.1, on the reverse strand, counting down.
CTTCTTCAGCTTGATCAGAACTGCAACAAATGAAAAGTAATAAAATGGGAAAACAAGCTTTGCGGTACGTGCTAGACTTTAAGACTCGCTGAGGTGTGTGAGATTGTGCATTTACCGATGTCATGTAGTGTTGGATTGAACACGATAAACTGTTTTGGAAAGATGTAGTTCTCCACTGCGAAGGTCTGGGTGTTGGGGCCGGTAACGTTAAAGTGGTGCTGGCCAAGAACCACACGTATCTGAGACTTCAGGGGGCTGGGGGAAGACAGTACACTCACAATACTTTTCATGTCCAAGTAAATGTTTGTCGTTCTGGTGTTTTCAGTCCTGTAACAAGTTATTGCAACTACTGGTTAAGGGGAATCTGAAGTACACACTTTATGCATTGACAATTTTAGCTTATTGGGGGCTGAGGTGGGGTAGAGTTAGGACAACGAACGAGGGGCTAGAAATTCATGTCTTGACTCCCAGCCATTCCCACATGTCGTGGTGTCTGAGCAAGACAACCAATCCCTAATTGCTCCCCAGGTGCTTAAGTAGCTGCCCACTGCTCCACCTGGGTGTATCTCACATGTGATGGGTTAAATGCAGCGAACCAATGTTGCCATTGTATGTGAATATACAATGACAATCTCAGACGTCCCTTCCCTTATCAAAGGTCGTGTCGCAGAGTGCGCAGGTACAAGACGAAACCATAGACTGTAAACGTATATTCATTCAACCTTTATTTATACAGGCTAGCCTCGTTGAGCCACGGGTATATCATACTGTTGGGAACTGTAGCCAGCAGGACCAGGTTTATGGAAGCTACAGTGTTGTAAATTTGGAACCAGAGTCTGAGCATTAGGTTTGTGGGGCTTTAAGCCCCGCCTACTCCCTCACATGCAACCATGGTGTCACATGACCATTCTTCTAAGCATGAAATAACTACTTACAGCCAAACATGTTCGAAAATTGGTTTGTGCGGCAACAGGTAAGAGCTCATGGAATAGCCAATACCTTAAAACATCCATGGGGGGTTTTATGGAGAACCCTGAATTTTGAACCCCCTCTACCAAGTCTGAGGCCAGATAGCCTACAGAAGAAGCTTATTTCGGAAACTTGTATCTGGGATCTTGTTCTTCTGGTGAGGGCTGAAACATACAGGTAGATGCACCATGCCAGATTGAAGCCACGCCTGTCACTGAAGACAAAGCCCTAATTCCTCAATCATCTCCCGCGCCATCCTATCACTCGTGAACAAGATTTTCAGACCGCTTGAAGCAGACTTGCTTCAAACCCAGAAGGATCATTCCACATTTAATCAGAGCCTCAGACTTACAGTATGGGGACCTGACTCTCATCTTGGCTGCAAACCTTGCTAGTACACGTTGAAGGTGGTTGAAGACGCCAACAGAATCACTTCATCTGCAAAAACCATAAATGAGACCCTGGGGTTCCCAAACCAGACATCTATGACTTCAACTCAAGATCCTGTCCACAAACACCATAACCAGGATAAAAAACCAGAGGGCAGCCCTGACAAAGTCCAAACCCCCAAAAGCAAATGAGCTTAACTTTGGGCCAAAAATGCAGACCTCAAATCTTTAACCCTCCTGCTGTCCTTGGGTTAAAATGGCCCTTAAATGGAGTCAAAGTCTAAAAAAAAAAACTTCTAAACTATCTTATATTCTTTAACTATAGTTTGAAAACTAAACAACATGTGTCTAATAGAATTAGAAAATTCTCTGAGAGATTTTAGTCTTTCAGAAGTATCAAAGTTCATGTTCAATAAACCAGGTAGAAAAAGCCAACAAAGTTAAGTCAGGTCCTCTGGATGGTTTCTTTGTGTTGAAACGTTTCGTCCTTCATTCAAAGGACTTCATCATTCCGAGGAGCACAACAAACTCAGTCCCTTAAGTCTTTTTGTTACCTGGATTGCTGAGCATGAACTTTGATGTTTTGAACCACTTTGGCTATGGCTGCCTCAGAGGAGTCGACGGTGGAGAGGACGGACTCATGGGAGTGTGCTGCCTTTGGGACAGAGTTTGTTGTGGCTCCTTGGACTGATGGAATCTTTTGGATGAAAGTTGAAACATTTCAACACAAAAAAAAAATGTCCAGAGGACCTGACAACTTTGTTGGGTCTTTTCAAAGTAGTTCCCAAGGATAAAAATGTCTTTCAACCTTTATTAGGCACTGAAAACTGCTTATATGTTTTCATATTTTGTCCAGAAATAACCCATTTACAGTAATTTGAGTAGGCCTGTCGTGATAAACAATAAATCAATTAATCGCATGACGAATGAAAATTTTCTGCCTCATTTTCATTTACCAGCTTTCTTGTTTCTTCATGTCGCTCTCTTTCTACTGAAGACACGGCTCAACTCCGGTGCTCTTCATTGATCCCTCTCGTTCTCTTTTCTCTTTAAAATCAATTTTAACCGTCCAAAATCGCGTTTTGGGTCGTTGAAAGCAGCTAAGCTGAGAAGCTAAGCTAAGAGCTAAGCTAACAGGCCGATCTCGTGAACAAACCTCTGTCTTGTCGAGCTCCAAAATTCACGGTTGAAACCCGTGCCTTCATGTAAAACGTTTTTCTCTACAAAAAGAAGCTGAAAACTTGTTTACTGATTTTTTATTAAAAGCTTTGTGTGAAAAATGCTATGTTAAAGAGCTCAAACCACACCGAGCGTCCGCCATTTTGAGAACCCAAAAAAAGGGAAGGAGACACAGCCCATGTCACGTCAAGGGGCCTCCCTCCTATTTTTCTTTAAGAGACACACTGCTCAACTAGCAATCCTTTGGTTCAAACAGTCTTATACTGCCATCAGGTGGTCAAAAAAAGTACTACACTCCAACCAAATCAACAATTCTTCTTAAATTTGACAATTAATTATTGTTAAATTTCAAACAATATTCATCGCAATAATTTCAGAGACAATTAATTGTCCAGCAAACTTTGTTATCGTGACAGGCCTAAGCTCGAGTCAGAAAGATTCAGCCACGAGGATTTCCTAGTAACATTTTTAAAACACTGTGCATTGCGTACTTGCGGAAGAAGCAGTGTGCTGCAGCGACGATCCAGCAGGAGGAGATCAGGCTGCCGGCGCAGAAATCCGACTGTCCGATGTAAATGGCTGCCATCCACGGATGGGTACCTGGCAGGGCTGAGGTTCCGCCAAATATCCGCCCCCTTGCAACCGCGAGCCTCTTCTTGTGCTTCGTCCCACACACGGGATTTTTGGTCAGCTTGGAAGCGTTTGGTTTTTTGCCATTGGGCAGGACGTTGAACAGAATAATCCTTTGAGAAGATGCTGTAAAAGTTCAAACATAAATAAAATTCACACTTGAAGTTCTTAGTGTAGCGCTTTTTTTAAATGACCAACACAACCATTTGAAGAGTTAGGTGAGTACTTCCTTGGGGCGTCCCTAATTTCCCTAGAGAACATTTCGAAGAATCAAACAAGTGGCTCTTCTTGATGCAAATCTTATGCTGGGGAGGTCACAGCAGATGGGACAAGCTTTAGAATTTGGTGTGTATGCACGGCTTCACAACAGTCTTACCAGATCCCACTTGACTGTACCTAACATGACACGCTGACTCAGGATGAGTCATACCTTACTCCCCTAGTAACTCTTCTATAGCTTACATTCAACAAAAGCTCTTTAACTAAACCAATGGACTTAACCTGATTCAACTTTTGAGAACAATTGTGACTCAGCACAGATTACTTCCATTCCCTGTCTTTTTAAATCACAAACACTTTTGTCTCAAAGCAGAGGACTGAGTGTCACTGGCTGAAATAGTCAAAATATTAAGGGTCACATGCAACTTTTTATAATCTGAAATGATCAAATGAGTGCTGAAGACTTCAAATAAAAGTCTCAACATAAGGAAGGGGTATGTCCCCCATCACTGAAGGATTTAAATTGTGAATATTTGTAGTTTTTGAGATGAGTGTTTTTATGGACTGGAACTGAACAGGGAATGCAAGTAAACCTAAATGTTTTTGGAGCAAGATTTTCAAATGGGTAGGAGATATTACTGTGTAGAAGAAAATGTATTTTTTTTAATTGGCTGAGGTAGAGCAGAGTGACAGATCATGTTGAGATATTTCTTTTTATCCACCACCAGGTGCAACGACAGAGCCAGGGGGTGGCCAAGACCACTATAGATTAATTTTCAGCCACCCCAATTTGGCAGTAGCCATCTTGGATTTTGAAGTGGCAACCCCATTTTTGAAAGGCACACCTCTTATGCGTAAAAAGGAAGTTGGCTTGTTGCTTATTTTTCAAGTTATCCAGCTCACAAGGTTTACATAGATATACAGGTGCTGGTCATAAAATTAGAATATCGTGAAAAAGTTGATTTATTTCAGTAATTCCATTCAGAAAGTGAAACTTGTATATTACACACACTGATATGTTTCAAATGTTATTTCTTTTAATGTTGATGTTTATAACTGACAACTAATGAAAACCCCAAATTCAGTATCTCAGAAAATTTGAATCTTGTGAAAAGGTTCAATATTGAAGACACCTGGTGCCACACTCTAATCAGCTAATTAACTCAAAACACTTGCAAAGGCTTTTAAATGGTTTCTCAGTCTAGTTCTGTAGGCTACATAATCATGGGGAAGACTGCTGACATGACAGTTGTCCAAAAGATGACCATTCACACCTTGCACAAGGAGGGCAAGACACAAAAGGTCATTGATAAAGAGGCTGGCTGTTCACAGAGCGCTGTGTCCAAGCACATTAATAGAGAGGTGAAGGGAAGGAAAAAATGTGGTAGAAAAAAGTGTACATGCAATTGGGATAACTGCACCCTGGAGAGGATTGTGAAACAAAACCCATTCCAAAATGTGGGGGAGATTCACAAAGAATGGACTGCAGCTGGAGTCAGTGCTTCAAGAACCACCACGCACAGACGTGTGCAAGACATGGATTTCAGCTGTTGCATTCCTTGTGTCAAGTCACTATTGAACAAGAGACCGTTTTCCAACAGGACTTGACACCTGCAGTGCCGAAGCTACCAGTACCTGGTTTAAGGACCATGGTGTCCCTGTTCTTAATTGGCCAGCAAACTCACCTGATCTTAACCCCATAGAAAATGCATGGATTATTGTGAAGAGGATATGCCAGACCCAACAATTCAGAAGAGCTGAAGGCCACTACCTGGACTCTCATAACACCTGAGCAGTGCCACAGACTGATGGACTCCATGCCACACCGCATTGCTGCAGCAATCTGGGCAAAAGAAGCCCCAACTAAGTACTGAGTGCTGCACATGCTCATACTTTTCATGTTCATACTTTAAAGTTGGCCAACATTTCTAAAAACCCTTTTTTGTTATCGGCCTTAAATAATCAAATTTTCTGAGATATTGAATTTAGGGTTTTCATTAGCTGTCAGTTATATTCATCAACATTAAAATAAACATTTGAAATATATCAGTCTGTGTGTGGAATGAATACACAATTTCACTTTTTGAATGGAATTATTGAAATCAACTTTTTCATGATATTCTAATTTTATGATTTTATGTTCTCCTCAACCTGACAGTGTTTTATCAGAAACAACACAAAAATGTACAAAACAACTTTTAATTGAAAAATCCATCTGCAGAATTAACAAAACAATAAATGCCAAAAAATAACATTTATGACATGATTCATCAAAAAAAAAAACTTATACTGAAAACATTGCGAGCCATACTATTGCTGATATTAAACTCATAAATCTGAACAGTATGAACCAGGAAAAACAGTAAACCAACAAAACCAGTTGTTCTTGGAATGGGAAATAATTTTGATGCTCTCAACCATTTACTGTCATCAACAAAGTAAGTGGTAAAGAATTGAAAGTACAATTATTTTTGTTCAATTTGCACAAATATTTGTGCATTTTCTTGTCCACTGGAAGCTCTTTAAAGTTTAATCTATAAACCACTTGACATTTCAATTCATCATAACAATGAAATTATTTTTCTCAAACAAAACAGAAAAAGTAAAAAAAAAAAAAAGATCCAATGGCACAACAGACCTGCTTAACGGTCACACGAGAGCTTTTTAAAAAGTCTCAAGCCTGAAGATAAAACATGTTAATAAAAACTGACTCTCCTTATTGATGTATTGCTTGGTGCAAAACACAGCAACTTCTTGGTTTGGACAATTTTTTGTCTCTCAACTTTAAATTCTCAGAAAAACTCAAGAAGAGGTGAACACAACATTAAGAACACTTTTCAATAAGTAAATCATAAAAACAGACAAAGGCAGCAACATACAATTTTTCATAATAAAATAAGGGTGAATACTTTAAACCATGAAGTGCTGATAGAACATCTGTTTATCAAAATATCTTATGGATTCCTATCTTTGAGTAAACCAAACTGTTTTAGTTAAGATTAAGAGTGTCTTAATGTGAAAAGACCGACACTCATCTGTGTTGGCTATTGATGAACAAAGAGGATGAGTAGTTTAGAGGTAAACAAATCTATTTGCAGAAAATAATAAAATCAAGCTGCTGTTTTTTTAAGGATGTTAGCTGGAATATTTTTTGTCCTATTGTTTGAAAAGTCAACAGTTTATGAAAAGATAAACTTTAAAACGTGTGCATCCTTAAGCACTGGAAGGTGGGTTTACCTTTAACTGCTCCATGATTGTTAACTTCTCAAAAAAGAAAAGAAAAAAATTCTAATCAAAAGTTTAGTATGAATGTTATAGAACAGGAAAGGTACTGAAAGTTGGAAGAAATTAGATGTTTTATTATCAACCTACAAAAACCTGCATTTATAAAGCCTGAGTCTAACCTGAAGCAGCAGCATCAACCTGAAGGGATCAAAAATGCTCCAACAGTCCTTGTTGTGCGTGACTACCAGTTCACCAGCTGGTGTCAAATTAAGGCAGAGTTCTGATCATGGTCAGACAGAGGTGTGTACAAGAAAAGAAGAGAAACACTCAGATGTGTGAGTCACATGCAGACAAGTGTGTGCATTTCAGGTCCTCGTGGGTTTTTAACTGTGTGTGTGTCTCAACAGTTGAGAATTGGCCTGCTTCTGTCGGAGGGCCTGAACGAAAACAAGCAGCTGTCAGAGTCGGCTCTCCCTCTGTGTGGACCCAGTGTGGCTACAGCCTGAAGGAGAAAACATGAATGTAAATGACAGTTAAAAGCTGCTCACATATAAAGGTGCAGACAAAACAAAA
>JAVCKU010000161.1:8739963-8753180 GCA_032273985.1 Hypsolebias coamazonicus | reverse complement strand
AGCTCTCACTTTATTTTGATCCTGTCACCCAAAAGCTTTGGTCATTTGTTGAACAAAGTAATAACTGAGAGGAAATAAAATGTAAAATTTAAAAAAAGTTGTGAATAAATGTTAGCCAAGCTAAGAACACTTGTCTGTATTTTGATTTATTGATAAAGATGTTCTCGCCACCTAGTGGCAGACACGGGAAGTCCAACAATTTTGTTAAAAAAAAAGTGATCATATAGACAGGGTTTTAAAGAACAAATTTGTATGTTAGAGAACAACAAAATTTTAGCACTGAGAATATGTGTATGGTTTTTCAGCAACTCATCAAATTTTAGCTTAATCTCTGTATTGTGACACAGCTAATTTTATGTTTACTAATGTTGATCAGCCATTGCAGCCACCTTGAATTAAGCTGACGCCAGAAGGAAATCAGTTGTAAAAGTACATTCAATTAAAATTTTTGAAAGTTTCATCAAGATCTGTCCAGCGGCTCACGAGATTTTTTGCTAACAGACAAATACATTTGCAGACACCTTATACCTTTTTGACAGCAAGCGATAATCAGCAAAAATCATACCGAGGTGAAGAAAAATACAAGACTAATTTAAATTAATAAATAGATTCAAACCAGTTGCAAAATGACTCAAACCTACAAGAGGAAATTTTACTCTTAATTTTTGTTGAAAATAAAAAGCAAAGTTTCCTGCTAAAGAAAACTTAAGCTATAAACTGCGAATGATACAATATTTAAAATAAAAACCTCCTAACTCGTGTTTGGCATGATTGCAGATCTTTTCAGGGGAACTTGTCACCCATGTCTTTTTCACTCTCTGCTGTATTCATACACATCTGCTGCTCAATACAGATGTTCAGGCTGCTGTTTTAATACACCATATTGTATTATATTATTATTGTTTAGCAAATATCTTACATACTTGCACTGTTTCTTTCTATAGTTCATATTTTTTGCGATTTTTGTGTGTAACTGGGACCTTGAGTACACAATTTCGTTCCACCTCATGTACCACGTGATGCGAATGACAATAGTCACCTTGAATGAGCACTCAAATTCATTGTTTATGATTTTTAAATTGTTGTGTAATCTGCTGTGGCTCGAGAACAAAACTACTTCTGCCTAAACTTGCTGAAGTTGGGAAAGCACAAAATGAATACATGGACATGATGAAACACGGTGATTCATGCACTGAAGTCAAGAATCATGGTTACAAGCATCCTTAAAGTCCCCCAAAGTTTTAGAAATGGCATCACGGTTGTGTTGAGAGAAAAACTTTCCACCGTGTGGCCCCCACAGTGTCTAAACACAGAGAGGTTCTTAAACACAGAAATGCTGTGAGTCACTCTGCTGTCCGGTGCAGCTGTAAACACCCTGTGAGCTGCAACAGCTGACCCTTTTCACCGGAAACCTACCGGACTGCAACAAAGTCCATGTTTTGTAGTATACAGTATATTTTTTCAGTTCACCAAGGCTGTTTTATCACCATTTATCTCCGCATTTTCCCATGTATAAGTTGCAGTTTTTTTCTTTTTTTTTTTTTTTTTGCATAGATTTGCCAGTCCTGCAACTTATACGCCGAAGCGACTTATATACTTTTTTCCCCATATTCATAAGGCAATTTTTGACTGACACTTGAAATGTTCATTCATACTGACATAAAGCAGAGTAAACATTACCATCTGCAGCCACAAGAGGTGTGAGAGGGCCCTCTAGGCTTTTGACAACTACCATATGTTGTTCCTGTACTGCTAACACCGCCAAAAAATGACCGTTAAAGTGTATAAGGAAACATTTAAACTGAGACACACCTTTGTTATAATGTCGAGCAAACAAATAATTGTTTTTACGTGTTGATCTTGTTATATTTCGAACAACTACAAAAGTGAGTCCTCCCGTGCACACTCCCACAGCCACTCATCAATTTTTGGCATGACACCATCACACATTTCCTAGGGGTTAGTGGTGACGCATAATAAAAGGGACTTAAATGCCGAAGTGACTTCTATGTTTTTTTTTCCTCTTCATGATGCTTTTTTGACTGATGCGACTTATACTCCGGAGCGACTTATATGCCAGAAAATACGGTAATTTGATTAAACCTGGTCTATGTAATCCACTTTAAATGATCGATTCTTAAGGAAATCTTGCCTGAATAAATATCTCAGTGATACACATATTATTACTCTAAACTGAACTCATGCAACTATTTGTTGGAAGCATGAATTTATTTTGTTACTTATTTCATAACCGTATGTATTAATTTGAACAACTCCAACTGCAACAGTTCTTATAGCGCCGCTTGAAGCTCCACATTTCCTCCTTCTGTACCTGATAGTCCTGCAGCACTGAAGGACCCCACCAGTCTGCCTTGCCCTAGCAGGCGGACTGGCTGAGCACGAGCAACGTGCCACTCCGTTTACACGCGTTACACACTTACACGGGCGGAAGAAAAAGTAGTTCCCACCAACTGCGTATCATTTAGCCAAGATCTTAGTTACTTTCCACTATTTTCCTGTTAATTATATGCATTACCTGAAATGACTGAAGTATAAAAAGTGTTGATAGTTTGATTTAAGAATCAATTCTAGAGTACAACGTTCTAGTATTGGCAATATTGATAATATGTTAGTATTGATCCGCACATCACTACTTTTGTGTCTAAAAGATGCAAGGAAGCAGCAAATGATTCCATATAAGGAGTTGCTTCCGGGACTGCTCATCTCTGAGCAGAGGAAAAAAAAAAAACTTTGTTCGGTCAGAGACAGGCCCAAGGACTAACTCTGGACAAAGTAAGGTCGTCTTATTGTGGAATGTGGTTAATGCAGCAGAAATATCATGGTGTTGCTCCAGACTGCACTGGAAGTTCTACAGCTAGCTTCTGCTGCTATCGATGCATGCAAATAACCTTGACATTCAATGAAAATAACCATGTGATGCTAAACTGACATTAGCAATAAGGGTTTATTTAATAGTGTTTGTATGAACAGCTAAGAATTTTTCTAAAGTGGAGTTAAGACGGCAACAAACTACTTTAGCTCTGTCCACACGAGCTATTAGCTCATTTTAAACTCATCATTAAGCTTTAATGTCACAAACTGAGAATGTTCAAAACAGGTAAGATATTATTTACTTGCAATGTTTCCACAGAACCTCACTTCAAAAGCTCTGTTTTGTTTACAGTCTTGTCTCTGATCTAAGTTAAAAGCCAAAACGAAGCGAAACATTTTCCTTTAAATTGTCCCATCTGTAAGCTGCAACCTCACGAGTTTCCCCAACATGCCGTTTTTCCGTTTGGGCTTTGAAATGATGCTTTCTGAAGTCGAGCTCTCATGACATGTAAACAAACAACCAAAAAAAAAAAAAAGGATGAGCCGATTAACACGGCCATGCCTCCTGTCACGAGTCCTCTCAGCATCCAAAGCAGACGGAGACAGATAGGCCCATTGCCAAAGATCTGTGCCAAAGAGTCGTGTTCGACTGCCAGATGGATGATATGGCTGGCCCCGGGTCAGGGCTGTCAGCTTTGAGGGCCAACGCTCGGACATGAGAAAGACAGTGAACAGAGCCAGAAGGGGTTAGGAATGGAGCCATATGGTCTCTCAGGTGCTTGCTGTTGAAATAAATACAAAGTACTTTTTGGAGATAACCTTAAAAAAAAATCCTTTAACATCTCCATAACGGCTCGGATGCTTTCTTTGACCAAAGCAAATTCCATCTAAAACTGTCTGAAGAGAAACCAAACTAAATGATTTACTTTTTGTATGCCCAAGTACTGAAAAATGTTGGTATATATTTAAAGAAAACTATGGCCAGTCTAATTTTTGGATGAAGTATGCGGTGTAATGCTTTAAATGTTGAAGTTAAACTGTCTGATGTTGCCCCCTGGTGGACTTCATAGTCCCCACATGGCAGAGAAAGGATGACAGGGACTGGAGTCCTTTAGGTTTTTTTAATTTTTATGGAAAGCCATTTCATTCCACATTAAATAAATAAATGTCCCCATGAAATAAAACATTTAAATAGAAAATGTTTTTTCCCCCAAGAGTTATTTTTTATTTATTTCAAGATTTATTTTTTATTTATTTCAAGATTTATGTATTCATTTATTCAATAATGGGAGTTTCATTTTGTGACACTTTTATTTTGTAAAGGTACTTTACATATTTCAGGGGGCTTTTTTTAACCCCTTTTTTAATTTTATTTTAAGCTCTTTTTAGTTCATGTTCTTATATTCAAACGAGGGGGCGGGGTTTTCTCTGTGAAAAACAAGGTTAAAAAAAAAAAAAGCCCCTGAAATATGTAAAGTAGCATTACAAAATACAAGTGTCACAAAATGAAACTCCATTATTAAATAAATAAGTCTTGAGATAAATAAAAAAAATATTGAAATTAAAAACTAAAAATGTCTTGGGGAAAAAACTATATATAAAAAAAAACATTTTCATGGGAACATTTATTTATTTAATGGAATATTTGTTAATAATTTTTAAACAAAACTACTGTAATTTCTGGACTATTCAGCGCACCTGAATATAAGCCGTGCCCGATAAATTTAAAAAGAAAATTAAAATTTGACATAAATAGGCCGCACTTGTCTATAAACTATGGGTGTTCGCATTGTAACACGAGATATTTACCGTACACAAAAATATATCTATTTCAACTTTTAATTAAATATGTACCAGTAACATACACAAGTGCAGTAAATGTTTTTTTTCTGAACAGTGCCTGTAACACGGCTGATAAACAAAAAAAAAGTACAGTAGTCTACCGGGAAGTCATTGATTGCTACGCCCCAACCCCAAGAGACATGTGTATTGGGCAGCTATGGGAGCGCCTGGACGAAGCTAAACAGTTTGGTGACATGAAGCTCGTTAGACCATCAAAAAAAAAAAATCCATAAATTAGCCGCAGAATTGTATAATCCTCGGTGTTCAAAGCGTGTGAAAAAAGTAGCGACTTATAGTCCGGAAATTACGGTATTTATAAAACCTATCTATTTATGTATTTAATTTTGAATGAAATTTCTCTCCATAGTTTTTATCCCAACAGCTTAATCAGTTATGATTTATGCCTGACGGGCCAAGTTCAGACACTGAATGAAGAATCCGGAGAGACATTCTCCTGTGTCTCGATGTGCTTTACGAACATCAGGGCCCATTTGTTTTTACAGCAGAAGAAATGAGGCGCCTCCAGGTTTTATTGTATTTTTTTGTCTGCACTGGTGTACGAGTAAAAATGAACATTCCCTTTTGTTGTATCCTCCTCAGACGTAAAGAAAAGCCATTGAGCTTCATCTTATCTGCGTTCCATATTTGCATCCCGCAGTCCGTTCTCTCACAGCACCAGAGGGCATCAGTCGAACGCAAACTACAAAGTAAAACAAGAGTTTAACATTAACAATATGTTTCTGAGCTGAATGTAATCGTTTGAAATGTGGGGTTTGTTCATGAGTAGAATTTTTTTGGAATGCGGAGGAGAACTTGGCCACCTGAATGCAAATGTAAAAACTTTTCAAAAGTCCCTTTAAGAGTGGGAAAGTGGAGGCGTGTTAACTTGTTGCACTTCCACATTTTCCAGCAGCGAGGTGGCTGCACTGAATCATAGCCATGCTTCTATTTTAGCAGGCGAGAGAGAAACGGACGAAAACCAGTAGTGACAGTATCTATCTGTAGCGCAGTCAATCTGAGGATGGGGTTACCATGGCACCCAACGGTGAGAAGAATCAGTCAGATGCACTTAGCAACCAGGAACAAGATTGTGCAAAAGGCAGAACTGGCTTCAGTTTATTTATTTATTTACTCGTTTATTTATTTATTTGTTGTTTTGTGTGCAGGGGTTTTGAATGTGGGCGTGTTGGAAAACTCACCACAAAGAGCAGGTTGTGTTGGGAAACACGCCAAGCTGATATCGCCATCGTGAGACTTGACAGTATTGCAGTTACCATACATTGTTTTCCTAGTGTTGCCCAATCCTGTTTCATGTTTTTTTATTTTAAGATACGGTTCAGATCTTTTTGGTTTTGCTTCTTTTGAAAAGTTTTGAACAATGACTATCTTACCTGTTGTAGATAACTGTTAGTGGTTGTATTGTATTGTATGGGACCCGTCACATCGAACCGAGGATTAGATCTCAAGGTCATGTAGTGAGATTTAGACGGCTATAATACGTTGAAAGAAAATTTTGAGAATAGTGGAACTGATAAAAACATGAGACATAAATACCTTATCTATGGATCCCTTGAATTAAATTATCAAAATATAATCCTTAAAAATCGTTTTGAAGCACTTTTCTGAACAACTAACGATAATTTTGAGCAGAAATATTCCTAGTTTTTGCTACTTTCCCTGCGCTTTAGCAAGGCTGCTTTCAATACCAGCGGGGAAATCCCAGTTTTAAAAGGGTTTTAACCTCTTTCAAATTGTGTCAAAATTTTTTACTTTAGAATACGCTAAAAATTAGGATTCTGACTGATTTGCATAGGTTATCCTGATTATAAGACAAATGGAGCTGTATATGGGGAACTGCTCAGGATGATTTAGGTCTTGCAATGGAGCCAAAAAAAGTCAGGAATCTTAAAATGTTAAGTAGTTTCGTTTGAATACCGGTAAATCTTAATTAATCCCTGATTCGACGTGTTTTTAATGGTTAAAACCTTTCTGCCGCTCTCAGTTTCACATGATGCGGTTATTCTGGCAGGATTCTTAAATTGTTTTGGTCTGAAGAGACCGAGGCTCTGCCAGAGGTGCGACTGCTGGATGCTGCTGCTGCTTTTTGTCCAAAGGTGCAAATTGGAGTGCTAGCTAGCAACGGAGCTAACAACTTTCACGAGGGAGTGATTTGTATGTGAGTTTTAAGAAGGCAGTAACCCCATTTGGTGTTAGCCCAGCTCTTACCAACAGTTAGCTCGTGAATCCATTCTGAATTGCACTCTTTTTGTCAAAATCAAGGTTATTCAAAGAGTCATCTTCAACAGGTAAGATACTAATTGCTCATAAGCAAGCCTTATTTCAAAACATCTGATCTCTCTAACGTCAAACTAAAACATGTTGCTCATAACTGGATGTTAGCACAGACAAGATTCACAGTAGCAAGAAAGAAAACCGTCACCACAAAAATCAACTCATGGCTTCGCCGTTCGTCTTCAACAACGGAAACAAACATGGAGAGGCAGGAAGAAAGGAATGAAAAACCCTCGCTTGTGCTCCGCGAACAAAAAGTTTGACAAAAGGCAGCCCTGACCTGACAGCGATGAGAAAACAAAGCTGCACACAACAGAACAGCGATCTCGTTAAAGCACACACAAATCAAGGGAAGAAAATACAAGCAAGCCGAGCAGGGAGCGAACTGATCTGAGCAGGAAACACACGGCGTGCGATGCCGCCGACACTGAGCGCACGCCGGCAGGTACACAAAAGGAGTGGGAGCTGATGAGAGAACGCCACGAGACAAAATGAGGCAGAGCTGGAGGAGGACTGGTAAAGGCATGTAGGGATGAGAAGGAGGGAGAGAAAACTGAAATCACGAACGTGTAAAAAGACAGACGAGAGTGATTTCCATTTCTAACATTTATTGGGTCTGATCAATCACAGGTACAGATGTTTGTTGTGTTTATTGGCAGTGATCATCCACAACAGGAAGTGAACGAGGCAGATGAAGAGCGACGCCGCCGATGCCCCGGAGCACATCCTCCGATGACTAAACAGGTTTCACAATCGCTCTGATTGAGACAGCTTGAACCGACAACAGATAACTCCACGCTTTACCCGAGTTGTGAAAGAAGAAGAATTAAAAGGTTTCAGACACTGAAGACGACATTGGTGAAGGTTTTTTTTTTCTTCAAGGCTGGTGATTTTTGAAGTGATGTTCTCAATAGTTGTGCTGCACCAGCTCATATGAAGCCTCTACACCAATCCTGGTCCTCGAGGGACACTATCCTGCATGTTTTAGCCATGTCCCTGCTCTTCAACAGGTCTTCAAGTTATACGAAAGTCTGTGAGTCACTCTTTTTTTTCAGTCAGGTGGCGACCCCTGAAAAGGGAATGGTTGAAATAAGAAGAAGGTGTGTTGAAAGCTCTAAAACGGTGGTTCCCAACACAGGCCCATGCGGAACACCATCCTGCATGTTTTAGTTGTTTTCTTGCTCCAACACACCTGATTCAGTGATTTAATTACTTCCTCGTGTTCTGCAAAAGCCTGTTAATCACCCATTCATTTAAATCAGGTGTGTCAAAGCAGGGAAACGACTAAAACATGCAGCGTGGTGTTCCTCAAGGACTAGTGTTTGGTACCATTGGCCCTCGAGGACAGCAAATACATTCCGCTGCCTCGGGAGTAGCAACACAAGTTCAGCTTAGAACAAACTAAAGCTTTTTTAATATACTTTTTTTTTTTTTTCTTGACTACAAAGGTCGAGGACTATCAGGACTCTGGTGGGCCTGTCAGACTGGTTTTGGGTGCGCTCAAGCTCTGGTTTTAGCTGGTATGTATGATAGTTGTGGTTTATTCCACCTTGTTGTGATAAACAAACATTAAAACAGGATATATTGATGTTTTTCTCTATAAATAAGCATCACTGCCTCTGAACATGGAGACAAACAGGTTTTGAACTCCTCACAGGAAGAGAGGACTTAAAAGAAGATTGTCAGACTGGATAAAAACCTGTAGGGCAATTTTTTTTTGTTTTGTTTGTTTTGTATTTTATTGATTGGAAGCGGGCCAGCTACTGTATTCTCTAGAAAAGCTGCACCTCTAAAAATAATTTACCGTAAATATTCAATCAAATGAAATCTAGGCCTGTCACAATAACAAACTTTGCTGGGCGATTAATTATCTCAGAAATTATTGCGATAAACGATGATATTGTTTGAAATTTGACAAATACAGTATTAGTAATTATAAAATTTAAGGACGTTTGTTAATTTATTTTGCATGTAGTACATTCATTCGACCACCAGATGGCAGTAAAAGGCTGTTTGAACCGAAGGATGGATAGTACGGAGCGAGCAGCGTCTCTTCAAGAAAAATGGGAGGGAGGCCCCTTGATTTGACATGGGCTGTCTCTCATCGGTTTACAAAATTGGCGAACACTCGTGTGGTTTGAGCTCTTTAGCATAGCATTTTTAAAACAAAGCTTTTAATAATAATAAAAAAAATAAAAATAAAAAAATCGGTAAACAAGTTCTCAGCTTCTTTTTGCAGAGAAAAACTTTTTACACAAAGGCATCAAGAAACGATAAAGCCGATAAATAAAAACGAGGTTGATAATTTTCATTTATCATGCGATTAATTGATTTATTGTTTACTGCGACAGGCCTAATTAAAACAAATAATTTTATTCTAACCTAGCAACCAGTCTGGGTCCAGATGTGGCCCGTGGTCCACCACTTTACGACCCACCACTCTACACTTTGGCGTTTGTCTTCTAAAGTAAACGTCATCCGTGTTACCACGGGACCATCGATCTCCTGGATGTGTCAGGGTAGAGGGTTTTTATTAATAATGTTTGGTTTTTAAGCTTGAAATAAGGTAGCTAGCTGATTAGCCTAGCCTGCAGGAAGACTTCTGTCCACTTCTTCATACTCTGTGCTGATGTCACACTTCATCACCTCATAAATCACCAGACTATCCCTTTAACTGGAAGTAGCAGAAGAACAGTTCATTTTGTGAAATCTCTTCAGTCTTTGCTCCACCGTGTCGACAACACGTCACTTTTAGTTCTGAATCTTTAGTACATGGCTGTCAAACACTCATCATAAATCTTTTTTATTTATTTTAATAATCACCAGCCGGTCACTTTATCGTGCATCCAAAGGTACAAAAACAAACAAACAAACAAACAAACTGGAGAGAACATAAAAATACTAGTCTATTTGCAGCACTGGACTTCCTGGTAAACATCACTGAACAAAGTATCCACATCACTATTTACAGGTCGATCTGAGCGTAATCAATCAATCAATCTCGTTACATCTAAGTTTAATTCAACAAATTACGCAAACTCAGAAAATTAGACATCAGTTTGTCATAAAGTGCATCAGTCAGTAAATGAAGTTCATGTTTAACCACAGAAAACACACACACACACACACACACACACACACACACACACACACACACACACACACACACACACACACACACACACACACTGAACACTACTTTGTTACTGGTTTGTAGAAATACCTGAACTGGACTTTCCCTCTCCACCTGTGTGCTGGGAGCAGGGGGGTGGAGGAGTGAAGTTGGCCTCTGGGAGGCTGCTGTTGAAGGACGCCCGGGGGGGTGGTAACGGTGGAAGGAGAGTGCTGTTGGGGCTACTGATGTCGCCCTCGGCCACGAGCGTCAGGTCGGCGGGGGCGTCCTCCTCCACCGTGCGGAGGCTGGGCTGGGTGTCTGAGGGCCGCTGGATGGGGGAGAGGTGGGTGCCGAAGGTGGCGTGGCGGGGGGGAGGGGGCAGCAGGCAGCGCCTGGCTGCGGAGTGTCCATTGGCGCTGCAGCTGAGGGACGAGTCCAGGCTCTCGGACCGTACGCCGGACATGAGGGACCCCCGTGGGGGGCCGCCTTTCTCCCAGCTCTGTTTTGCCGAGGCCGGGGTGGAGCAGGCCAGGTCGGAGGAAACGGAGCAGGAGGAAGTGGGCGGAGTCAGGCGCAGGAAGTCAGGAAGCACCAGGTCTTCTTTGCTCAGGAGTCCTCGCTGGTCGTTGGCCCGGGAGCTCTGAGCTCGACTCAGCAGCTCAAAGAATTCTAGAGAAACAAAACAAGTCAGACGAGTTTTTCTCTTTTTCGAAACGAACCAAAAAGCCCAGAAACATTAGAGGACATGCAGCGCAGCCCCACTCCCTGAAGTCATCAGTTAGTCCCCGAAGCAAAGCAGAGCAAAGAATCTCCCAAAAGTTACACCAAATAAAAACAAGACGGGGTTTACCTTCAGCTTCATCTATATTTATCTTTTTCTGTTTTCTCTTTTCCCCCTGGGGTCCTGAGTCTGGTCCACTTGCTCTCACAGACAAGTCCTTTGGTGTTGACCTCTCATCTCCCTGCAGACGCAACAATGACAATGCTCTCTGTTAGGGGATGGAGGGACTGGGGGGGGGGGGTCCAGATTTACAGAGACCTTCATAACTAATAACGTAAAATCTGAACAACATGTTCGTTTTCCCGTTACGGCACGGCGCTTAGAGCAGGAAAAAAAAACAGCCTGTGAGTCAGCCAAAGGCAGAGCTGGAGCGGAAAATAGAAGAAAGAAAAGTCGACTCGACACATTAACACCCGGTGAAAGTTAACAAAGATCATTTCAGGGGATCTACGGTGGCCCTGAGGTTTAAACGAACATCTGAAAAAAACGGAATTAGATTAGGCCAAACCGGAAGTAGTGAAAACCGGAAGTGGTGAAAAAACAGAATTACAAATTTTAGTTAAATATCTTTTATTTTCCCATATGTTTTGCTACTTCTCTGTTCCTAATAATGTTTCTTAAATTTGTTCTGTATAATGTCAAATTGTTTGTGCAAATGTTGACCTTAGGAGGTAAGACAGAGGACTCCTCACATTTACATGTACTGTATATGTATCATTTAGTAATTTGAGATTATCATTTGTTCTTGTGTTCTATAAAGTTCACCACTTCCGGTTAGACTGCTTCTGGTTTGGTTTAATGTAATTCCATTTTTTGAAATGTTGTTCATTTAAACCTCAGGGCCACCGTACGTAACAGACTAACAGATGTTGCAGAAGCAGCAGAGACAGAAAAGGGACAAAGCGCCACCTCTGGACTTGTTGGCAACGTGTCGAGGAAACGAAGGGTGGTTGGAGTACTCACTGCTGCGGAATAACTCCTGCTGGGTGGGTGGTTCTTGAGGGAGGAAGACTTGGATTTTTCTGGTTGAAACACAGAAAGAAAGAAGACACATTAAAATTCATCTGTTTGAGAGACTTATCAGAGGACAGGGAGTCTGAGAGGAGACAAGGGGACACTTGAGACACAAGAGAGCGCTTCTGAAAAAACTTGACTCTGTTTAAACACTGAGGTGAGCAGAATAATCACTTTCAGGGACATTTCTGGAAGCTAGCTGTTTATAAGATGCAATGAGATGTGTTCATATCATCATCATCACCATCAGCTTTATTTATAAAGCGCTTTAACACAGCCACAGCTGAAACAAAGTGCTGAACATTACATACAGGATAAAAGAAAGCATAAAAACAGAGCTACAAAACACAAGATTTATTCAAGGTTTTCCAGGCAGATGTTTACAATGATCCTAAGGTTTATGCTGGTGAAGATCCTCAGGCATCCAGGACAAGATAAACTCAGAGCTTCGCTCCTCATCTGAGGAGCTTCCTCAGTCCAGAGAACAGAGTTTTATAAGTAAAAAAGATCCTAAAGTTTATTTCTTCAATCTGCTGATGAGGCTTTACATCAGTGTTGCAACAAACATTAGGAAGCCATCTTCTTTTTAAGATCTCTCACTGCATCACTTTGAGTTTTTAAATCATTTAGTGATCACAGGAAGTTGAGTTTGTCCTTGAAGCATCTTGGACGTTAAATATTTTATCGTTTCAACATTTTTCATGATTCTTTGCCAACATGAACGTGCAGCAAACGCTTCATTTAGACGCTTTGTGTTGGTGCAGGAAAGTAAAGACAGGAGGGGGTGCAGCATTTAGAGCCACAACAGAAGAGAGGGTGGCTTCTGATCCAAGGGTCGGGAGTTCGATCCCCAGCTTTTGCAGCATGCAGAAGTGCCCTCAGGCAAGACACTGAACCCCAAACTGTCCTGATTGTGCCTGAGAATATACAAATGTGTATATTTGATCTTTTACTGTGACTTTAAAACAACTCTGCAAATAACATTTATTCTTCCTGTTTCAGCTTTTCCCTCTTCAGGTGTCTCTACAGCGAGTCATCCTCCATCTCACGCTGTCCTCTTTGTCCTCTGTCCTCACTCAAACTACCTCCATGTCCTAACTGCATCCATGCATCTCTTCTTTGTTTTCTGCAGCTGCATTTCTAACATCCTTCTACCAATATACCCACTGTCCCTCCTCTGGACATGTCCAAATAAGATCTGTAATATAAGATGGAGCTAGGTTGTTGAGGGCTTTGTAGGTTAGAAGTAAGATTTTTAATTCATTTCTGGATTTGACAGGGAGCCAGTGGAGAGAAGCTAAAACTGGAGAGATATGATCTCTCCCAGTAACTCCAGTTAAG
>JAVCKU010000161.1:8682771-8695806 GCA_032273985.1 Hypsolebias coamazonicus | reverse complement strand
TCGTCATCTTTGTTAATTTTTCATTCATTAAGGTGGATGTAATCCTGTCAGCTAATCCAGGAGCCAGACTAATCTACAGATAAACTGCTCATCTTGTGAGGCAGAAATCAGGATTGTGAACGATCCTTATAATCTAGCCATTTGTTAATGTCCAACCATGACACAAGCCTGTTGGGAATGGTTAGGGGAAGCAGGATCCAAGTGTAGGAGGGAGTTCTCAGAAACAAATTAGATTTCTAATAATACACCTGAGACGAACACCAAACAGATAAACTGACAAGATGATGAAGGTTAGCAAAGATTCAGCCGCAAAGGAGAAGAAATATACTGGGAAGGGT
The DNA here is from genome assembly GCA_032273985.1 of Hypsolebias coamazonicus. Taxonomy (NCBI): domain Eukaryota; kingdom Metazoa; phylum Chordata; class Actinopteri; order Cyprinodontiformes; family Rivulidae; genus Hypsolebias; species Hypsolebias coamazonicus. The sequence continues at coordinate 8,695,468 of JAVCKU010000161.1, read as the reverse complement.
GATTACAAGTGGCGGTCGGTCCATGGGCGTCCACTCGCCCAGAAAGTAGTTCCTCCTAATAATGTAAATGACTTATTTACTGAGCCTGCTGTGCATTGTTCAACAATGTAGAAAAAATGTAATTTAAAATGATTTTCAGTGATTCATTCTTAGTTTTTTTACTGATTTATTGCTATGGGGCGACCTGCGTTCACCAAGAGGATCAGAACATGTCCAGTGATCCTAACAGTCAGCTCCAGTAGAATCTCATTTGGGGGCGTCAGATTTTCTGCCCTGTGGACACATTCGGCTGGTTTTAGTGCATTTGGGACCTCTAAGAGGGGAGTGGTTAGAGAAGGTGAGCTTGTTGCCAGATTGACTCCCTGGACCAAAAACATCAATTTGGGTGTGGGAAAGGTGAAGTGAAGCCTCCACACTTTTATTTCCTCACTCGCTCTCGAGCAAGACGGATGCTTTTTCTTCCCTCTCCTGCCTTCCTTCTGCTTTTATGCTCTCTGTCCTGTGTATTGGAGCTTCTATTTACACATATTCCAAATTGTAAATTACTGTCATGGATTTGGTCAGCTGGACTTTCAACGCAATTGATAGAAAAGAATTTCAGCCAAGCAAGGGGGTCCTGGAGAACCCTCGTGCCCCGCTGAGATGCACACGGTAGGGTACATCATAGATATGTTGTGCCTTTCTGTGTTGTCTCAGGAGGATGCCGAACATCACTGGGTTTATGATAGCAGGGTTTCTGCTGTTTGGCACCGTCCGATATCAGTCTGCTATTAAGGAAGATGGCGGTAGCAACTTTGGCCATGGCAAAGCTGCCGACCTTATGTGAGGGATCGGTTTGTGCTCCGCGCTCTCAGACTCAGCTGATTTGCGAGCTCAGCCGTAAGATGGAAGCAATTTATGAGCCACTTGCGGCCTTGGAACTCGCCAGCATGTTGGGATCGACCTTGGAGGGAGCTAATAAGCACGGACCAGCAGAAAGCCCACAAATCTGGCCATTTTGGATATCGAAAGTACCAGCAGACCTCAAGGCTGACGAGGAGTAACAGTCTGTCTGCACAAAAAACAACTGTGGCTTATCTGAATCTGACTTCCCCGTTCGGCCTTGAAGCAGGCCGACTTATCAAATTGTTCCTGGGGATGTGTAAACTAAGAAGGCTCTGCTTTATCCACCCACCGTGCAACCCCTCCCTCCCCCGAGAACTTCTGCGAACACTTATCAGAGCTGTACCGGCTGACACCAACATCTTATCAGGACTATGGCGCTATCTGGAAGTGCTTCATGGACAAATCTCGCCGTCTTGTCGTCAAATTCACGTGTTCATGCTGTCAGAGTTTTTTGATGCCTTAAATCGTGTCCTGACAAAGGTGTAAAGCGATCTTTTTTGTAATACCACTATCCTTTCCTCATGGGCTTTCCCCTTTTCTATCCAAAGAATAAGGGGCCGCGCTCCTAGGATCTGCAGCCACGTGCACTCCGCCCATCTTTTGGACGACTGTACAGAATATAATCTCGCTTTCCTTTTGTGCAATAATAATAAAGCTTATTCTGATTCTGATTGAGTGCCACACTCTAAGCCCTTGAGCAAGACCCTTAACCCCCACCATCTGCTCCCCCAGTCACCCAAAATAGCAGCTCTCTGCTCCACACAGAGGGCTGTGGTAGCTCGGTGGGCTGTGATTGCATCAGGAAAGACATCCGGCGTACAAACGATCGCCAAGTCTTCGTGCAAGTTAGATCCCTGTGGTGATGCCTGAAGAAGGGAGCAGCTGAACGAAAAAGAAAAATGGGACCTCTAACGCTTGACCTGACGTGAGCTCAAACGCAGGAATAGCTGCAGCAAAACCTTCAAACCAGCAAAGCTTGGAGCAGACAGAGGGGACCAGAAGGACTAAAACCAGGACATTTAGAGCCACCACTGGTGGTTACTGGTACTATGATGAGCAAAATGTGAAAGAGGTTCATGCAAAAATACAGTTACACAAACATTTATGTCAGTAACTTATACCGGTCTTACACTTGTCACGGTATTTCTGCTACCTATGTCAATTAGAAAAGAGCTACAAAAACAGTCCAACAATCATTCTAATATTTTTAAATCAGTTATGACTGTTATTTTATTTAAATATGGGAAACTATGCAATTAGACATGTTCACCTCATCTGCCTATTTATAGTCAGGTCTAGGAGGGAACAGGTCCAGGTGAGGATGGAGAGCTTTACCTTTCGACTCAACACATTCCTCAACACAACCATCATTAATTAGACATTATAAAAGTTTCATGTGATGCTTTAAAAAAAAAATTAAAGAACCCTCTCACTTGGTGTTTTATGATGAATGTTGTCCGAACCCTGACTCTGTGAATAAGTAGTACAGTAATACTAAGCGGTTCAACTGTCACGGACTCACTCTTTTGCAGGTTTTCAACAGAACTTTGTACACGACGCACAGTTGTCTGTTTTAATATTACCGGTACTCACGTGATTGGGACGGTACGGGATAAAAAGTTAACGGGAGCGGGAACCAACCAATAGGACAAAAACCAAAAAAAAAAAAAAAAAAAAAAAACTTCAGACAGGTGCCGTCATTTTGTAGTTTTCTTTCAGTAAGCCTACACTGTAACATAAGTCAAAAGAACTACATGGCCCAGAAGGCAACAGTGCTTCCGGATGCTGCTTTCTGCCGAAATTCAAAGAGCAGCAATGGAGGGAGCGGAGAAACCGATGTGGCAAAAATAGGTTTGCAGCGCAAAGTCAGAAGTAACGATTGATCTATTAGGATCATAGAACAGTCAAGAAAGTTACAAATAAACCTGAACTCATCCTTAAAGTTGTATCTTCACTGGTGAGTACCCATATAAAATTTTGCAGTACTGTGCAATACATCTACACTTTGTTAAAATTACGTAGGTTTAAGAGTATAGAATATTGTTAAAAACACTGTGTGGGAAGGGTTTATAAAGCCTTCAAATATATACAAATACTAAAATAAATATAATATCCCTATTTCGTGGATTTTCATCTATCATGGGTGTGTCTGGAACGTAACCCCTGCGATAAGTGAGGGACTACTATTACATAAATAGTAAAAACAAAACAAGAATGAACAAGACGAGGCTTCGGGTTTCTCGTTGAACCTTAAAAAAATGTTTAATTCAAATTTGTTCACACACATATACACAAAGTATCATGAAGTATAAATGTAAATAAATGTTGATCTATGATAGTGTGTCCCTCACGCACGATTTCATCTCACTCAGAAACATTCCTCGCTTTCAAATCAGTTCACAGTGAAGTGAACGCAAACGGACTGCGGCCACATCTCCACCCAGACTGTGTCAGTCTTTTGCACCTGTTTGTGGTGAAAAATGACACACACGCACACACACACAAGCAATAACCACATTCTGCAGAGCGATTTGAGGCTGGTGTCTGCCCTACATAAAATTACAACAGTTCCACGTTTGCCTTGGTTATCTTTACGATGCTAAGCAGAAAGCACTGTGCAAATCTGAGCTCAGACTGGGGGGTCTAATCCTAGCTTTTTGGAGAATTTGCTCCTCCCGGAGGGGTTTTACCCCTCCATCCTCTACCGGCCTCGAACATTTCCGCTGATCCAAGAAGACAGAAAATTCATGGGGTGGTTAATGACTGGATATGTCATTTTGTGAGCTTAAGAAACAGAAAACTTTGAAAATGGCCATACATAAAGAAAACATTAAGTGACAGGCAGATTATTTAAACTGTCTCATCTTCAAAAGGAAAAAAAAATACAGTGAAATACGCCATATAAAATAAAATTCAACAATTAAGATGTAAAAACATGAATGAACGCAATAATACCATATATCAAGTATTTATAGAATATACAAGATTTAAAAACCGAACCTAAAAAGTGATGTAGTTTTCAAAATGCCCCACAAGAGGGCAGCAGATATCCATGCTCAGGTTTCCAGTTCACTGTAGTTAAAAGGTTTGTTTGTAACCCCCCTATCGTCCTCAGGTCCAAATAAAAATACCACCTTTCTTTCCTCTGGTCCCACTTAGCAGCAGCAACAACAAACACGTCATATTTACTAAAAAGATCAAATACATTCTGGTCTAGTCTCTGTTATCAAGTTTCTCCGTGTACAATGGCAGATCTTTTTTAAACTAACATCAACTCGTACGAGCACAGTGACCTCAAATGTCTCACAGAGCTGTCTCGTGCAGCCAGACGAAGCTGAGACAAATTTGGCGACAGTTCTGCCTTCAGGGTTCTCCCCCTCTCTTTCCTTTGTCCGAAGGTTCTTCTCTCCCCTCGTGGGGGCCGGCAAAACATCTCCGCTCATTCTCTGGGTAGACACTCCTCCTCGGTGATCCCCTGAGCTCTCAGCTCCTCGAGAACGTTGTCCAAGTGGCCCAGGTCGGGGTAGCCGTGGCCCGTGAGGTTGGAGCCGAACTCGGTCTTGTGGTGCACTTCGTTCCAGATGACCGTGTCGGATTCGCCGGTTGTGCTGGACGTACCCACGGAGAAGATGAGCCTGCGGTCCCACGCCACCAGAAGCAGCCTCAGGACCTGAGCAAATTAGTTAAAAGATGTCATTTGGGAATTATCGTACTGGTCGTCAAATTAATCAGGAGGTACATTTCTTTAGGTACCTTGCGCCCCTTCTCGCTGTCAGGAAGGTAGCAGTGTCTGGGAAACCCACGTGCGGTGAACGGTTTTCCTGGATTTGGGTGCTCAGGACCCTAGAAGGCATGAGTTCAATCAGTTCCAAAGCACACAGGTGCAGTAACGCCCCTTGGCGGTACAAATTCTCAGTCATCCAAGGTGTCATGATCCTAGCAAGCTCAATGAAAACAACTGGACTGCTCTATCGGATAACCAAGTAATTATCAGAGTAGGTGGGGGCATGCCAGGGGGTATCTGGTAAGAATGACCCTGGGGAAGAGATGTCTGGACCTCCCAGCTCAAGCTGCTACCCCCGAGACCGACACTGGAACAAGTGGAAGATAATGGATAGAAGAAGGACTTCACTTCTTTAGGATATTTCACTTCTCATCTGAAGAGCGTTCTCAACTCCAGTTGCCTTTGATTCAGCTTGTTAGGATGATAAGACCTTTCTTAATATTAAAATGAACTTAAGTGTCCTAGAACCACTAACCTGTATGCCAGGAGGGACGTTGTAGATGATCCGGATGGTTTTGCAGTCGGGATGACCCGGCAGTGAGTGGGGGATGACGTGGTACTCCATCTTGCCGGGGGGCTGATTGCCAGTCTTGACTCCGTAAATGGTTTTGCAGGTGGGACACTGCAGGCTGCCGTCCTTGTTGCCATTGTTGTACATGGCGACGAGGCACTGGAGGTGGTACTGGTGACCACACTGAGCCAAGCGGCCCACCGATTCGGCCCGGGAGATGCCACCTACGCCAGGACCCTTGTAGCCCGACGGTCCAGACAGCGCCTCCATGCAGATGGTGCAGTCCTGAAATGGGACGATGAGTTCAAGTTTGGTTTTTGCCATTTACTTGTTCTTTTTTTTAATCTGGCTTTGAACAGCATCTTATGGCATTTATCAGTAGGCTACCTTTTTCTAGAGTTTATCAGAGCTTCACTGATTAATGTTTATTATTCATGAGACCAACCTGCTTCCACTAATGAAGGCCTTGGCATGTGGAATTTTTTTTTTTTTTAATTTTGTATTATTAACGTGGACATTAAAAATATCTTTAAAGCAAATCTGAACATGAAATTTGGTCAAAGTTGTAGTACTGTGCAAAAGTATTTCTTCAGGTTTTCCAATATTTGTCTCTTTTCTTTTTAAACAATGTTTTACTCATTTTGTCTTTTCTCCCATTTCCTTCCAGTTCTTGGACCTGACAGCATTTTGTACCGTTTGTGCTTAAAACAACACGAAAGTAAAGAGCTGAAGGACAAAAGAAGTGTCAAGGCACGACAAAAAATAATACAAATATAAAACTATTTGCATCAGATGAACAACATCTGAAAATCATCTTTAAGGAACAGAAAAATACGACTTGGAAACACAATCCGAGAGATGTCACGTACGTCTACAAATGCTAATTTTGTTTAGCTAGCAACTTTTCTGGAATAGGAGGCGCTAAAGTACTATTTTCTGTCTGTCAAACTAATTTTTTTTTTTTTTTTTAATAAAAAAAAAAGAGCAAATTGCGTTTTTGTGACAGATTGTAACCGTTACTAGCTAGCAAGTACATTAGCTATTTTCTAGCTTGAAATTTCTAGCTTTCTAGCTAGCAATTAGCTAGTGCATTAGCTAGTTGCTAACTTTTTTCTTTTTTTTTTTTTTTTGTGTGTGTTTTTGATGACACAACACTGGTTCAGTCCTTGAGACGAAAGACCAGAAAGACTGACGAAATATTTTGAGTCATATTGTTCATGGATTAATGTAAAGAAATGGGAACAAATTATGTCTTTGTGACAGACAGCTAGTAACTTTTTTATCTAGCAAGTTACTAGCTATGTATCTAGTTGGCACTTTAGCTTGTTACTGGCTAAAGAACCAATTTTAAAAAAAGAAAAGATTTTTGCTAGATTGTCTCTTAGGTGTTACCGGTATGTGGTTATGCAGTACTTGTCCATCCTTTTTGTTTGGCAGACATATTATGCCTGAAAGACTCGGAGTTAAGAGGTTTACTAGTTTGGGATTTTTGGTTTTGACCAAATCAGTAAAATAGTTTGTTGTTTCACACACAACAAAAATATCTAAGATTAAAAAAAATACAATTATTGACACAAATTGATTTTAGAATTACTCTAAAAGGTGAACTCACCTCCTCTGGAGGGTTACGAACTTTCTGAAGATAACGCTTCACCACTTCCTCAGGTGTCTTGCCTGAAAAACAAGAAACAATAATATTAATACTGACAACGGAAAAGTCTAAATCATGTCAGCAGGACCAGTTTCTTTAAGTGAGAAACGTTTCATCTCCCATCCGAAAGACTTTGTCAGTCTGCAGCCTGCCAACCAGATCTGTCCCATTGGTAACCTTCATTGCTGTGTTTCAACCCAACCCTCCCAATATTAATACTGGTTAACATAAAAAAATACAATTTCATAATCCCCACTAACCAATGAACAGAAGACCCAGTGGTTTGACAGCGAGCACTAACCCACCTTTCCGGGCTTGTTTCTTTGTGGTCTTGCGACAGCAGTGACCCAGGCCGGGCACAGGTTTGATGTCGCTCTTGCTGACAGGTGGAGGATGAAGCACCAGCTTTGGAGGCCGGGTCAAGCAGACAGGAAGTCCTGCTGCACTCATCAGGATGCCCGTGATGCCTGAGGACAGCCAGCGGAGGGAGAACAATGACACACTGTTCCACATCTTTACTCCTCCTGGGATAATTTACCTTTTCAACCTGTTGCCAATGGGTCAAAATGACTCGCAAGACCTTTTGATCTAAAGGCAGCAGTGGGGTCGATCGAGTATCTCTGATCAATAAAGGACTCGACAGTCAGTATCTGTTTACCTGCCAGGGCGGGATGTACAGGACTAGATCCATTCAGGTTCTTAACGGGAACCGTTGGCACTCTGAAACACACAAACAAACTTCGTATTAGTTTCTGCATTGACGATACGCCGACTGAAATTACCGGATTGACCCAGACACTTCAGCCCAGACTGACGGCGCTAAATCTGATGAGTCACATGTAAACAGGTGGCGTTGCCACACAGGTGACCACAGCAGATGATGGACTCTAGTTCAACCCACGTCACCGGGTTAAGAGGCTTTTGTTGAGTCGTGGTCCGGTTTGACTTGACACATATTATACCTAGAAAACGTCCAACTGTTCAAGGCTTTCATGGCAACACCAAACATTTGGACAAGTACGTCACGCTGCAAAAAAAAAAATGAAATCCTAAATGTTTCTTTATTATTTATTTTTTTAAAGATGACTGGAATTTTATTTATTGTTTTTTGTTTCTTGAAGATGTTTTGCTTCTCACTCAATTCAATTAATTCAAACCCAATGGACACCATCATTACAGAAGAACATTAAAATGTGCTGTTCTGTCATTATTTGACTAAAATGACCACTTTCTTACAGAAACGTACGAGCATTAATAGCTCACCACTAGAAAAAAACAAAAATCCACCTTTTCCAAGTGAAACAACCATCTTAAAATCTAACAAGGTTAAGTCGGGTCCTCTGGATGGATTCTTCTGGTTGAAATGTTTCGTCTTTTATCCAAAAGACTTCTTCAGTCTTCAGTCTAACCTTGTTATACTCATCTACCAGGATTATTGAGCATGCATCAGGATATTCATTTTAAGAGTTTGACTCAGAAGCAGACAAATCAGTTCCTTTTTGATCCAGATTCATGTTTAAGTTACGTCGTAGACGCCATAAATGCTGCGACTGAATCAACCGTCATAGACACCTTTCAAACTGGGATGGTAAAAATGTAAGACTGAGCACAAGCAGCTGGTCATCAGAGGTGAGTACTCACGGTCGGCCTCTTTTGATAACCGTCATCGTTGTCGCTCCAAACAACCGAAGACAGACGACGCAAGTCCAGATCTCCCAGCAACTAAACCCTCTTGCCTTTCATTCCACCTGCTTTTCAACGCCTCCGTTTGTCTTCCCGCCGTGCCTCTGCTTCTGAGCCGGAGTCACCTCTGCATCCTGTTTTTAAAGGGCTAAGTCGCCTGTTCCCATCTGTTGACCCATTGCTGGTTGGAGGCCACTGATTGGCTGCTGTGTGTGTGGGTGTGTGTGTGTGTGTGGGGGGGATTACCTGTCACTGATCGCGTCACACATCCAGGCTGTCAAACGGGCTGTCAGTCACGAGTGTGACTAAATACTGGACCTCAACAAAACAATGACACCTAGAAACACTGATCGATTGATTATAGGTTATATGTTCTCTCCATTGGCTCCCTGTCAAATTCAGAATAGCATTCAAAATCTTACTTCCAACCTACAAAGCTCCCAACAACCTAGCTCCATCTTATAATACAGCTCTTATTGTCCCACATTTTCCTAACAGAGCAGTTCGCTCTCAGACTGCAGGCGTACTCGCGGTTCCTAGAGTTTCCAAAAGCAGAATGGGAGGAAGTTTTTCCAGTTACCAGGCTCCTCTCTTGTGGAACCAACTTCCAGTTTCTGTCCGTGAGGCTGACACATTGTCCAGTTTGAAGACTGGGATTAAGACTTTCCTATTTGATAAATCCTATAGTTAGGATTAGCTTGTTATGCTGCTATAGATTTAGACTACCGTAGGACAAATTGACCTCAATGAATTGTCACAACTGAACAGGTTTCATTGAAATTTAACGTAATTCTCGACATGCCAATGTGTATCCGTTCCTCCTTCCTGTTCCTCTCAAACGTCAAAGCAGATGACAGCTTGTCATGAGCCTGGTTCTTCCTCATGAGGGAGTTTTTCCTCTCCACCGTCGCCTTCATGCTCGCTCAAGATGGAAGTTTGCAGCGAAGTAAGGCTCAAAGCAGCCTGCTCCTCAGATAAATATGAACTTTTTATGTGTCTGAGTGTTTCTGTGCAGTGCCCTGAGATGACTTCTGCTGTGACTTGGTGCTATATAAATAAACTGAATTGAATTTCATACACATAATTAGAGCTATATGTCTTTATGACATTTCCATGTTTTAAATGAAACAATCAACCTGGCAGGTTATGCCTCAATGTGTTGCAGCAAACTTGAAGGGGAGCTGAGATTTTACCCTCCCACCTTTTCCCTGCTAACCCAGACTATTTGCACGGACCAGACCCAAAAGCCCAGTGCATTGCTCTATGACCCGATTATGGGCTTGAGGGCCCAACACCAGCAGAGGCATGAAGCACCCCTGCAGTGAGCTGGTTAAGGGCTCATGAGTTTGGACAGAGTGAGGAATGTGAACCTTAACACGATCCACCACAAGCTGCAGAAGAGAAAGCTCATTAAACTCCAGACCTGACAGTGTTCATGGAATTAAGTAGCTATGCATATTAAGGGTAAAAAGGACTTTTTTTGGTCACAGATGACTCGCCTACCTCAGCAAACGGCTTGTGAAACTGTATAATCCTCTTGTTTTTTGTGTGGTGTAGCAACACTCCCATCCTGTGTCATATAGATTCAAACCGCAGCAAAGCGTCTGTTAAATGACTGGTTTGTGGGTAACCTTACACAAATTTAGTTTTGATTTCTCAGCACGTTTTCTGTAACTGTCAGGTGAGGTTTAAGTCATCTGTTAGCAAGGGAGAAGTGTTTACTTGCCTTGGATTAATGAAAGTTAATGATCTACTTCTTTTGTCTTGCACTGCAACATTAATCTTTTGAAGCTTTCCGACATAAGTTTTCACACACCGCACCATCATATTAGAAGGTTTCACTTCCAGATTTGGCAGCTTGATTGTGAACTAACTGCAGCTGATATTGAGAGTTCTGTTCGCTTCACGTTTCCCACATCAAACGACGTTTTTTTACACAGTGAGTGAAACCATGAAATGACTCATTAAGAGAAGCGTGGAAGGTTTTTAACTTCTTTTTAAGCTCAAGTTTACAAACCTTTACAGGTCATTTAGTTGCTTAACTTTGTTCAGTCAACCCATTAACCACTGAAGAAATTTTAACACAGTTTTCTGTAAGTAATCATTAGTGCATTGAACTGACATTTCAAGATGGCTAACACGTGAGATCTGCAAACACAAGAATGGTTACACTCAGTCAATTTAACAGATAATGAGCTAAAATTAGGTGTGGTAGTAGCTGAGACTGATCCCCGACATCTACTATGAGCTTTAATTTATCTAGCAAAATCTGTGTTTAACACTTTATATAGATAAATAGCCATTAAGTATTGGAGTTAACTCATGAATAACTTTGATTGTAATGAAACCTTCTGGGAATAATCACTGAGTCTACAACTGATTGATTTGGAGCCAGTGTAATTCAAGATGACCACTCATCTAACTGCACTTAAAAACAGAAATAAATGACCAATTCTATTAAATTTACAACATATACTCCCAGTGCTACTCATTGGACAAGACCTTTATGTAAAACTTTAGCATTAATTGTTGGAGTTTACACTGTTTATATCTTTTAGCTGCTTATTTGAGGTCAACCAGTTGTCGACCTGAAATTTAGCAAAATACCTCATGAGACACTGGATGGTTTTCAATTAAACTTTTAGAAAGTAATCAAAGTATTACAGCTGATTAACGTTTGGAGTCAATTCAAAGTCATGATGGCCAAAACAAGAAGAGTCACATGATACACCGCATATACACCCTGTGTACAGTACATAATTTTGTTTCATCAATGTGATGCAAATGACAATAAAGACTCTGACTCTGATAAGGATATTTTCAAGGTTTGAGTAAAACGGCTGCAACTCATTTCTTATTAGGCCTAATGTTCTTATGCAGGGAATGTTACAAACATTTTAAATTTAATTTCTGTATTATTTCAAGACAAATGTGCTTGAATGGAGGTAAAAACAGCAGTTTGGGTGTAAAGTCATTGGTCTGTCATGCAGTTTAGTTTGCTCTGGATGATGATCTGTTAGGGTTGGGGTCTTGGACAACCGTGTCAAGTTGCTCTGTCAGAACCGAGCCTCCCCTGTGGGCTCAATGTTCTGAGAACTGCTGCACAATTCTTAGAGATCAGAGTCTGTGCACGCAGCAAGACGAGTACGACTTAATTTATGAGCAGAAAGTCAGAGTCGACACAAACTGCTTATGTTTGTTTGTTTGTTTGTTTATTTTGACAAAAAATAGCTGGTTTGTTCGACTAGTAAAATTTTGTTCCACTTCAAACTGCTGCATGTTAAGTTTTAGACAAAATAAAGTAGATAATGATGAGAAAAGTTCATGCTCAATAATCCAGGTATAAAATCCAACAATGTTCAGTCAGGTCAACTGAACAGTTTCTTTTTTATTTTTATTTTTTTCGAAACATTTCATCCTTCATCCAAAGGACTTCTTCAATCTGAGGAGCCACCAAGCAAACTGATTCCCACAAACAACATACTCCATAGTGGGGAAAAAACAGTTTGCTGGTGCAAAGATGGCCTCCGGGGCCTGCCCTCTCCCCCATCATCTCCTCTGAGACAGTCTGACTCCTCAGATTGAAGAAGTCCTTTGGATGAAGGATGAAACGTCTCGGCAAAAAAAAAATGATGATGATGAGAAAATTAGTTTATTTTAATTTTTTTAAGGAGATATTAATGTTGTTGGTGTCGTCTGAGTGAGTGTTGTTGCAAACAAGATATCTCTGGGAGTGAAATGAGTAAAATGAGCAAATAATTAAAAAACAATAACTTCTTGAAGAAAGGCACCTTCCAGGCCGGAGTAGGTCTGGCACGGTAACAAATTTTGCTGGGCGATTGTCTCTGAAATTATTGTGATAAACTATAATGTTTGAAATTAGACAATAATTAGTAATTGTCAAATTTAAGAAGAAATTGTGGTTAATTTTTGTGTGTAGTACCATTTTTGACCACTGGATGTCAGTATAAGACTGTTTTGACTGAAGGCTGGATAGTGAGGGAGCGAGCAGCATGTCTCTAAGAAAAATAGGAGGGAGTCCCCTTGACGTGACATGGGCTGTCTCTCCTTCCTGTTTTTTAGTTCTCAACATGGCGGATGCTCGTTGTGGTTTGAGCTCTTTAGCATTTTTCACACAAAGCTTTTAATCAGAAACAGTAAACAAGTTCGCAGCTTCTTTTTG
>JAVCKU010000161.1:8620299-8631730 GCA_032273985.1 Hypsolebias coamazonicus | reverse complement strand
GTTCCGAGTTACGGCGGTATCGACCTACGAACGGTCCTTAGGTCCGGAACCCGTTCGTAAGTCGAGGACCACCTGTAATTATGATTCCTGTGAATTAGATTATTCTGGTTCCATGAATGTGAGCTTGACGTAGCCCGAGCCTTTAAGTTAAAACCGTTAACTTTGTTTTTTGATAAAAACAAATCCTCTGAGTGTCATTAACAGTTGATTCAACATGTCTCCCTGCAGTCCAGAGTCCCTCCCTCCAATGAGTTTAAATCAGGCATGAAGCTCGAGGCTCGAGACCCTCGAAACTCCAACTCCGTCTGCGTTGCCACGGTGATGGGCATGATGGGTACCCGCCTGCGCCTGCGTCTGGACGGCAGCGACAACACCAACGACTTCTGGCGGCTCGTGGACTCCTCGGACATCCAGCCAATAGGAAGCTGCGAGCGGAGCGGGGACATGCTGCAGCCGCCGCTGGGTGGGTGTCCTCGTTGGCAACTCGAGATTGGGTTTATCGTGAACTTTGCAGCAGGACTGGAGCCAGTTTTTTTCACCCATCTTGAAAAGTGAAACACGAAAAGCGTAAATCAGCTGACTGACCTCCATGTTTATGTCCAGGTTTCAGGATGAACGCCTCCTCGTGGCCCACGTTCCTCCAGCGGACCCTCAGTGGGGCAGAGATCGCCCCCGCCTCTGCCTTCAAGAAGGTAAAGACCCCTGAAAAAATAAAATAAATTTGGGATTAAATTCAGATAATATAAAATATTCAGATAAATCAGATGTGTTTTGTCTGGCAGATAAATCAAAACGAAGCAACTCAGTTTAAGTTTCACAAGATCTCAGTGATTCTTAAAAAAAAAAAAAAAAAACCTATTTTATATAATTTTTCTGTAACAATCAGAAATAAAAGTGATGAAACCATGATTGTCAAAATAAAAGCCTAATCAACAAGAACTATAACCATTACTGTCAGAATAAAAGCTCTTTAGCAGATCCAAACTCATCCAGAGAACCAAACCTCGAGTGTCAAAATAAAAGTTTCTTTAGCAGAATCATCATCATGACTGTCAAAATAAAAGCTTCATCAGGCGAACCAAACCCGACTGTCAAAATAAAAGCCTCTTTAGCAGAACTGTCATCATGACTGTCAAAATAAAAGCTTCGTCAAAAGAACCATCATCTTGTTTGTCAAAATAAAGCCTCATAAGAAGAACCATAACCTTTATTGTCAGAAAAAAAGCCTCAGCAGATCCAAAATATGACTGTCAAAATAAAAGCCTCATCAGGGGAACCAAACTCTGACTGTCAAAATAAAGGCATCTTTAGCAGAATCGTCATTACGACTGTCAAAATAAAAGCCTCATCAGCTGAACTTCAACCATTACTGTCAGAATAAAAGCCTCTTTAGCAGATTCAAAACATGACTGTCAAAATAAAATAATCATCAGCAGAACAATAACCACTACAGTACTGTCAGAATAAAAGCCTCATCAAGAGAACCAAACACTGACTGTCAAAATAAAAGCCTCTTTAGCAGAACTTTAACCATGAATGTCAGAATAAAAGCTTAATCGTCACAACTGTAACAGTGACTGTCAAAATAAAAACCTCGTCAGTAGAACGTCATCATGACTGTCAAAATAAGAGCTCCTCAGTCAAATAATTAATTGAAACTCGAAGATTTTTATCAAACAACTAAAATATTTTATTTTAATAATTTAGTTTGAAAATCAGACGTTTAGTTTGTTTTATTTTCGTTTATTTATTTATTTATTTTTTTTAGTTCAAATCTTATTTCTGTTGTATTTGATAAAGACAAAGTTTCAGCCTCGTTAAGGAAGTTTATTTTGACACAATATAACTTTTCAAAGTAATGGCATGTTTGTCATTAAAGCTGATGGAGGTCAAACATTCTGGATGTTTCAGGAACCTCCCAGTCCCGTTCAGAACTTCTTCCAGCCCGGCATGAAGCTGGAGGCGGTGGACCGGAAGAACCCCTACCTGATCTGCCCCGCCACGGTCGGGGAGGTCCGAGGTCCCGAGGTCTTCGTCACGTTCGACGGCTGGAGGGGCGCCTTTGACTACCGGTGCCGCTTCGACTCCAGAGACATCTTCCCCGTGGGCTGGTGCTCGCTGACCGGACACAGCCTGCAGCCGCCGGGGAACTTCTGTAAGAAATTTCACGTTTTCTTCCTTCATTTCACGGACAAAACAGAACAACATACGTTCAGCCGGGCCTCGGCTCGGATCAGCACACTTCAGAACTTTACGCCAAAAAAAAATCAAGTTTTGAATCCAGATCAGTTTCATCTGCCTGGCAGATCAAAAATAAACACAAAACATAAATTAAGAAAGAAAAGAAAGAGAGAGAGAAATGTTGTTTCCCGCCAAAATGCAGATTTCAGCTGAAAGCAGCTAAAAGGGTTTCATCAATAAACTCAGTGGAATTTGAACAGCTGATGTTTGCTGAAAGTAGCAGAAAAACAGCCGAAATGTGTAGAAAATGATGAAAACAGCTGAAAAGCAGAATTAGCTAGTTAGCAAATTAGCAGAATAGCTAAAAAAAAAAAAAAAAGGTAGCTGAAAAAAGGCAGAATAAGGTGAACTTAGAAAAAAAGCTGAAAGGACCTACATGAAGTTGAAAGGAGCTGAAAATAGCAGAACAAGCTAAAGAAATGTTGAAATGGATGGAAGTGTAGAATAGATTACAAAATATCCTAAATGAGCAGAAAAGAGCATAAAGTAGCTGAACAGAAGCTGAAATGAGCAGTGACAGGTTGTAAACAGCTAAAGGGTTTGAAGGATGCATTTATTTTCATTGAGGAAAACATGGCCGACAAGGCTAAATGTCCAAAAAGTAAAAACTGCACAAACAGCAGAAGTCCCAGCAGGAATGTCCTGAATAAGCCGAAGGTTTTGGGACATGAATCATCACAAGCTGAAAAACGTTTGTGTCCGTGGGGCTGAGCTGCTCTCGTTTCACACTGACTCGTTTCTGAGTTTTATTTTTTATGAAAATCCTCAAAGGTCATAAACAAACTGCACACATGGACAGATGAGGGGACGTCTCTGTCCATCGATGGACAGTTAGGGTCTAAATGGAACATCCTTTAACATAAAATGTCAAACATCTGGACACATCACGGGTCACGGACGATCCTTACTGATTTCGAGATCATGGGGTCAAGGTCACAGGTGACCCGATTTAAAATCTTTTCTCCTGCTTAACATCCCAGGAACATAAAAAGTCTTTGCCCACTAGATTGTCCCAATGTGTCCATCCATAGGACTGTCCACAGTATGATGTCCAAATGGGGCTCCACAGATATTTAGGACAGAGAATGTCTTCAGATCATTTATTTTAGATGCTGTTACCTCTCAGCGAGAAGGTCGCCAAATTGAATCCCAGCTGGAGACCTTTCTAACTTGTCCATAGGTGTGCATGGTTGGTTGTCTCATTTGTCTGTACATGTCCCTGTGACTGACCTGCCCAAGTGTCCCCATGATGGACTAAGGCCTGTCCAGGTGTCCCTGTGATGTACAAAGTCCTGTCCATTTGTCCCTGTGATGGACAAAGTCCTGTCCAGGTGTTCCTGTGATGGATTGAGTCCTGTCCAGGTGTCCCTGTGATGGACCAAGTCCTGTTCATTTGTCCCTGTGATGGACTGGCTCCTGTCCGCTTGTCCCCGTGATGGACAGAGTCCTGTTCAGGTGTCCCTGTGATGGATTGTCCTGTCCCAGGTGTCCACCACTAGAGGGTAGCAGAGCTTCAAGTTCATGTTTGAAATGGACATTCAGTGAAGAGTGAGAACAGTGTCTGTCTCCCTATAATTACCCACAATCCTCTATGTTTTTTTAACTTTACGTTCAACCTTTCAAAGAACATTGAGCGACGGCCATGCTTTGTCTGGAGGTGTGTGTGTGTGTGTGTGTGTGTGTGTGTGTGTGTGTGTGTGTGTGTGTGTGTGTGTGTTAGTAGCTGAGAGTCATCTTCATGAGTTTGTGCACGAGGTCATTCACTATGTTGGACCAAACGACTCAGCCGAAGATGATTTTAGTTTAAAATCTGACGTGAAAGATGTTGGGTGATGGGTATCTCCTCGAGGAATGCTGGGCCCTCAGTTACGTCAGTCATGAACTTGTTTCATGAAGTTGAATTTGGACCAACCGTCTGTAACGTCATTTACTGCGAGTTCACAGAACCTTCAGAGAATCTGCATCATAAATACAAAAGTCTCATTTTTTGTGGCCAATGAAGCAGAACAAGTGAATAAATGTGAAAGGAACAGAACCGAAACATTAGCTCCATTTGGAAACCATCTTTAAACCTGCTGACAAGGAGAGAACAGCTTCAACTTTTTATTTGTTAAGTCCGAATGTATCCGAACATCCTGGAAACAGAACCGTCTCTGAATATCCAGAACCTGAGTCACAAAAACGGAAGTTTTGTTCTTCACCTCACCTTCAGATGGACATCAAGGTGTTGAAGGAATCATCTAATGTTGTGATTTCAGAGCTCCTCACCTCATAACGCTGCAGATACATGATCACCCTCCCTGGCTTTTAATTTTCCCGTGAACTAACCTCCTCATCTCTTGAGTAACGAGGCTTTTATTCCCAGGCAGAAACAAAATAAACAAATATTCAGTTAAACGAGTTTATTTCTAAAACAGGCAGCGTCGTGTCCGAGCTCAGGAACGTTCATGCGTCACGTTGAAAAAATATGATTCAGAAAAAGTATTTATCTGAGGAAGTTGCAGAACGTGTTTAATCCCTACTTCACAGGATTACAGAATAAAAATAATTAAAGCACAGTCCATAAAGTCAACCAGGGGGAAACAAACACATTAAATCAACACACAATGTTTAGTGTTTTATTTATTTATTTATTTATTTATTTATAGGAGAAACAAAAACTTTATTAGAAAATATCAAACAAAAGAGCTGAACTTTTAGATCAGATCAACATTTATTAATAAAAAAAAATCTATTTGAGCTGTTACAGAATGTTGAGTTCTTATTCATCTTTTTTGTTTTGGAAAAAACAAAAACTACAATTTATATAATTTATAGTCTTATTGTAAATATTCCGACATGACTCTGGGTCTCAGCAGTGAGATGGAGTTTCCTTTCCATTATTTATTCATTTTTTATAAAAATGACTATGCTTATTTATCAATAGAAATGCACCAGAATTAGCACAACAGCTAAATCAGATCCACTGTGATGAGGTCAAAAATAACAAGAGTTCATAAAACCAATATAAACAAATGTGACTCTCTCTTCATTACACTGTTAACGGGAACGCGACCAGACGTTCTCCGAGACAGATTTGAAGCTTCTTTTTAAAAGCAGAATCAACGGCATGATATTTTCTGGTGATTCGTCCCGTAAACGCGTTCCTCTAACTGACGCCACCTTTTGCCCAAACTCAGCTCTCCGTCTCATTACGACAGAAACCCGCCTGGTCTGAGATCTGCTGTTGATTCTGGTTTTATACTTCTGTATAACAGAGACTAAACCGTGCAGAAACTCCAGGCCGAACACCCATCAGTTAAAATCATTATGTAAATAAACCAAGTGGTAAATGATTTTTTTTTACCTTTTAAATTTTTTTATTTTGTTGCATTGAATCATAAATGCAACAACCAAAGGTGTAAATCGAAGAAATTATATTTCAAGATTTATTTCCTTACAATAAAAGTAGAGAACTTCTAATGTGAGACAATATTAAAAAGAAAACTGGCATTATGCCTCTTATTTAACACAGATATTATTCTGACATCTCTGATGTGACAAATCTTAATGCTTTTCAAAATAAAAAACATTTTGACTGTTTTTGATCTTCCCTGAATGAGCGACATGTTGCTGTTCCTGGTGGGTCCATTCAGAACCAGTTCTGCCTCAAACGGGTCATAAACCACAGGTGAAGAGTCCACGTCCTGCTCAGATTTGAGCTTTGAGCAGAACCAAAAGAGGCGGAGCACAACTCAGCTGGGATGACAGCGAGCGCGATCCATGTCGAACATTTCCTTTGTGTCGTTTACTAAAATGAATTAATCCATCCTGGTTAACGATTTTTAAACTAACTACAAAGCTGCTGCGCGTCATCATCAATACTCCCCCAGTAATAAATCTGTTGTTGTTTAATCCAGCTCACGGATGATCGATCACACACTGTGATCAGATTATCAGAACTCGCTGCTCAACAGGAGAGAAAGAGCGCGCAGCCTTTCACTTGTGTTTCTGCTCATTTAATTCTTATAAGTAAACGTTATTAACAATAAAATACAGATATTTGTAGCTGCAGATTAAAGCAAAGATGCGTCTCTGTTGAACTTTGAACAGCAGGAGGCCACACGGTGCAGCTAAATGACCATAAAGACAACGTAAATGGTAAATGGGCTGTACTTATATAGTTCTATCTTATCGAGACACTCAAAGCGCTTTACACTACAATCTGTGCCCTCATTTACCCATTCATACAGCGCTCTTTTATTTTTGCACAAAGAATAATCAGTGCTTTATCACATTCATACACCGATGGGACACACATCGGAGGCAATGAGGGGTTCAGTGTCTTGCCCAGGGACACTTAGGCATGTGACTGCTTGTGGATTTGAACCTCCTAACTCTTGCATTGGAGGACGACTGCTCTAACCACTCAGCAACAGCCGCCCGCTGATTGAGAGTGAATCAATTTTAAAAAAGACACAGTAGCAGAGTGCGGCTCACTCAGGTATAAGACAGATCTCCCGCCCCCTCCTTTCTCTTTCTGAGGCAGAGAAAGAGAAAGGAGGGGGCGGGGTGGGGTCTGTCTTTCCCCATTGTGTCCCAGAGACTCTCAACAGGCGGGTGTGCAACAAACAGCCTCAGAAAAAGAAAGGAGAGGGAAGGGGGCAGTCTATATTATACACGAGTGAGCCGCATGAGTGGCATGGACTGTTTATTAAAAATAATCAAGCGTGACCTGAACTGAGCCTTTTGTCTCCCTTGGCAATCACTGAGCGGGCCAGGTCACCAGGAAATGTCCCGGTTGTCCCGATGGCCAGTCCGCACCTAGGGCTCAGTAACCATCAGCATCAGTCTGTCTGCTCTCAATCGCTGTGCTCTTTTAGAGCGTTCAGAGAGCTGAGAACATTATTAAAAACATTGCAAGAGTGTGGGAAGGGATTATAAATACTAAAACAATAAATATAACGTCCCCACTTCACAGATTTTCACCTATCACAGGAGTGTTTGGAACATAACTCCCACGATAAGTGAGGGACTACTGTTCTTTTATAGGCACTGCAACAGTTACGCACAACCTCCCGTATTTTAGCTACGTCATTTTACCTCCCAGAACATCTGAGCTCTGCATTTATTCCTTGGTGTTGTCGATCGTTCTGTCCTGGCAGACTGAATTTTCTTGGAAAAACAAAACATTTAAAACAATTCTTTTTTGTATTGAACTGAACCTCAAAAAGTGTCTCAACTCTAATCAAACACCAGAACGTTGGCGTACTGAGCTAACAGTTTTTATCTTTGCAAGTCATTCCAAGTTTCAAAGTGGTTACAATTTGCCCTAAACAGTGTTTCTCATAGATAACTTGCCATGGCGGGGCGCTTATCTCGTCCGTGTTTTTTGTCGATGAGGGGGTAAGACCGGCCCACGTCTGAGCTGTGTTCTGTTTGTACCGACAGTTTTCGAGAGGGTGGTGGTGGGGGGTGTTCACCGTGAGGGAAGAGGCAGCATGAGCGCTGCCTTAAGCTTTTTAGATTGCACACCTGTGTTGCGCGCTGCTACATTTGCGCTACGTCAGTGCCGACGAGGGGAAGGGGGTGCGCACAGTTCGGTTCGGTAGGCGGGGCGCTTGGTTCGGTTCTGTTGACAGGGCGCCCCGCTTGTATAATGGTACAGTAAACACTGCCCTCAACATCCACGAATCGTCAAACCCTAAAAATAAAAACAAAACAATCAGCAGTTAGCGTCATGCTAACAGAACCACTGACCCGCGGTGTCATTTCTCTTCATCTCTGCCCGTACAGCGACGGAGCGGAAAACATGTACTTCTTCACGGCTCTGGCCCTGACCCTGAACGAGTTCGAGGAGGGCGTGGCGCCCACCGACAGCCGGCGCCGGCCTGACCAGCGCCTGATGGAGGACGGCCGCTGGGACGAAGCCAACGGCGAAAAGCAGCGTCTGGAGGAGAAGCAGCGGAGCGCTCGGCGCGAGCGGGAGCGGGAGGCCGCGAGCCAACGCGCCTCCAGCCAATCAGACGACGGTAAGAGCCAAACGTGTTTCTTCTATACGCCTGTCTATTGTTCTCGGGGAATAATCAAGGGGGGAAACAAATCTGTTATTCAAACCTTTTCTCTTCTAAAAGCTGTCGATGAGGACTCTTTTGCCGATCACTCCCTCAAAAGCAAGTATCCCTCTTTAATCTCCTCGACTCCCACTTCCTGGTCCCGAGCTCACGTTTGTTCGATTTTCTTCTTTACGCGTTCTCACAAGTCGTCTCTCTTTCAGGTGCGCCTCACGACAACTACAAAGCACGGTGGTTCGAGCTCTGCCAGGACCAGTTCACAGGTGAGCAAGTTCATATCTATAAGGGAGGCTACTGGGAGGCCAAGGAGCTCGGCAGCTGGGAGGGATGCCAGGATATATATTGACCTCGGCACCGGACGACCATCACAACGCCCCCCGTGGTCCCCACCCCCTTCTTCTTGGATGGCTGCTTCCCTCCAGCCACTCTCTGTTCTAAGAGATCCCCCCGGACGGTCACTGCTGTCTTGAGAGGAAACAAGAGAGAGAGCAACTCTTCGCCTCCTGCGTCCCACTTCGGCTGTCGTTTCCTTAAAGTCTTTATTGCTGTCGTTTATCTGAGAGGACTGGGGTTTAAACGAGAAAATGTCTTTGGGGTTCTGGTTGGGGTCAGCGTAAGGACGAAGGAATGAAACAAGCTGTGCTTCCAGTCAGTCAGATCAGGAGCAGAACAAATTCCAAGCAGACCCCAGCCTGTGCGCTAATGTGGCTCCTCTGGTGATAACGCTAAAACGATTATGGAACAACTTGGGTAATATATTCGCTTCTATTTAAATCTGATTGCGGAGTCATTAAAATGTCGACTAGTGGCCTTCAAAACATTAAGAATTCTTGTGTTCATCTCTGATTTTAGTGTCTTAATGTGACGTTGTGAAGGTTTGCTTGTGTTTGTGTGTATGACGGCGTTTCAGCGCTTCCATTATTAAAACAACAACAAAACACGGCAGCTGTGGATCACAGTGTGCTTAAGACTTGATTGTCTGAAATACTTGTCGACCATCAGCACTGTCATATTTTATCTTTTTTTTTTTTCCCTTCAATGTAGGCCTAAGGGAAAATGTAAACAAAAACAAAAGTCATGGGTCGGGTACAAGGTCTAAATGTGTATCGTTGCCTTAAAAAGGAGCAAACTGCTTCAGCTTGTATTTACATCACAGCTACAAGAACAAATCTAAATTTATGGTGAGTTTCTCATACAAACACTTTGTCTTCTGTTAAAGGGATAGCTCTGATCTTTTGAACTGGGGTTTTGTGGAAAGGTTATTAGCAGTTAATATCTTACCTGTTATAAATACGTTTTTTCAACAACCTAGAATTGGAGAAACATGGTTTAATTTGGTCCAGAATAATAAGCAAACGTCTAACGCTATTTAAAGTTATTTTTTGCAATGACTCAGCAGAAATGGAGGTGCCATAGCTATGCCAGAAATTAGCTAGCTGCTGCCTTAACATAAAAAAATAAACATTTTAAATTAATTTAATGGAAATGTAAGGATTAATAAATAATGTTTGAATGAGCCACTATAAAATTTTATAAATTGGAGTTTTAGGTGAGCAGCAATCCTCTTGAATCTCTTTTAGTCAATCCAGTCTCAATGAAACTAATTCGCCAAACTGAGGTTCTTCAAAGAGCCATCTACAACAGGTAAGCTATTGATTACTTATAACCTTTCCACAGAATGTCACTTCTAAAGTTCTGAAATCCATTTTAAAATCTCACTTGAATGGTTTTATTCCACAACTGTTAATAAAATGACTCCTTTGTCCAAGTATTGGAATATTTTGTCATTAAAAAAAAGTTGGATTAAAATTCAACAAGTTTCAAAGCTGCGGTGAGTTGGTACGTAAAAAAAAAAAAAAAAAAGGTAAAATCCATAAACTGAACGCTGTGCTGAAAATAAAAAGACACACGGTGTGTCTGCTGAGGAGTTCGCACATATGCAAGTATAATTTAACACCAAAAACACGAGGTGTGTGTGTGTGTTTGTGTGCAATCCATCAATTTCTTTGTAAGTGTACTTAAAACATGAAGAATAAGCGGAAGAGTTTAAAAACTTTGCAAATAACGAGTTTATAAATGTGTAGAAATTCACACAATAGTATTGACAACCGTATTGTAGTTTCTTTTTCTTTTCTCCGATGTTTTTGGGTTCTTGTAATATTTGGAGAAGATTGTCTTCGTTTTCAGGAAAAAGGGAGTTTATGTACTTGACTCGGCAGAGACATGACGTCGTTCAGTATTTTGTTTTTGCACAGATTTAAAAACGGTCTGTAATAAATACTGACATGTCAAATACGTTCTTATGCTATTTTTTTTTTCTAATTCTTTATAAAAAGTTGGAAATACTCTGAGACACTTATTTTTATCCACTATAGACAATACAGGAGACTAGTTTTGTTAAAGGGATTTTCAACTACTGTAGCATTACTTCAAAAATTACTAAACAAATTTGTTTTTATTGTTTTCTTTTGGGTTTGTGTCCACAACAAATAAATCTATGTCTAAATCGGCTATATTAAAATGATGGACCTCGCTAAAGGTTTAGTTCTGTTACAGACTAAATGTGACAGAGCTTGATCAAAATCATTTCAAAATAAAACCTCAAAAGTTGTAGAAGGGATAAAAAAGTGTTTAGATGTTAAAAAAAAAAAAAAAAAAACTGTTATTGTTTGAAATTTTTAACTAAATGTTCCCACTTGAAAAAATGATTTACAGCAAAATGGACAAAGAAAAAAAAAAATTGAAACCAGGTTGCTTCCATTTTGTAAAAAAAAGTATATAATTTCAGAATCAATGAATGAATCATTCAATTTTATTTATGAAGCACCCTTCATACTAAAAGCAGCTCAAAGTGCTGTACAGAATTAAAAATAATAAACCCACAAGATGAAAGCAAACAATACACACACACAGACAAAAAAAAAACCCACATTTGTATGGAAAATATACAGACTGAGCAAAGATGATCCAGTTCAGGAATTGCCGTTAAAAAATGTATGGGTCTTGAGCCTGCTCTTAAAAACAACATTCTCTGCAGCCCTCAGGTTCTCCAGCAGACTGTTCCACAGACGGGGGTCATAGTACTGGAAAGAAGCCTCACCGTAAGTGTGAGTTCTGACTATTGAAACTGTTAGTAG
>JAVCKU010000161.1:8474400-8485435 GCA_032273985.1 Hypsolebias coamazonicus | reverse complement strand
TCAGCTCACTCCCTGTAAGGACTTTCCTTTGGGCTAAAAGCTCAGCTAACAACAACTTAACAAAAAGTTAAGGCTGGATTTTGGATGGATTTTGGATAAGTCGACAGATTTGACACCAAGCGGGACTGCTTCATCTAACAAGCTCCACACCGGTCGCCGAGTGGACCAGAACCGAGATGACGATATTGGACTTTACTCTGTGATAATCAGTAGCTGATTTACAGCAGGTAAACCAACATTCTTAATAATGTTAGCTTGTATTTATTTTGATTATAAAACAACCAACTGAGTTTTTATTTTTCTTGCAAGAAGAAGCTGTTCCCACCAGGCGGACCAGTTCTGAACGAGGCTCGGTCCAGGTGCAGCAGGACGTCGAAGAGAGATGTCATGTTGAAGGAACTATTTATTTAAAATCCCTGCAGTTCATTTTTCCAATCCACTGAATATTTTAAGCTTCATTAAGCAAAGGAGTGACAGCCTAAACGAGCCAGATGAACAATGTGGGACCAGTATCCAGATTCCAGGATGAAAACAGAGCAGAGTCCAGTTCATTAATGTAGTTTACAGTTTGGTTAATGTGTTTTTAATAGTGTGTTCAGTTCAGTTATCAGTGTTTGTGTGACATACAGTTTGTGGTGTTGAATAAATAAATAAATAATAAACCTGGTGTCTTCATTTTCAACCTTAATAACACGCAACATGTTACGCATCATTTAAATGATGTAACTTGAGTCCAGACAGCTTCATTTAGCTCAGATAACTTCATTATATATGTTCCACGCTAACATTAATACTGTTTATTATTGTTAAACTGTTATTATTTAGCACGTTTAGTATGTTATAGTGAAGCGTGACGTGAAATATCCGCCTCGTTCTATAAACAGCGATATTAGAACTGGATCTGACTGACGTCTGTTCCAACACAGATATTGGTCACAGCAGTTACATTCATGTGTAGATTAATTAAATATGAGATTAAAAATATATTCCATCAGTCATAGCTCAAAAAGCGGTGTGTGTCCGCTGCCATGTTGATAGAAAAATGCCGTCTGTCCACGTGCGTGTGTGCACATGTGGTTTAAACAAAGCCTCAGCGGGAGCTGTTTATGTTATCAGCAGGCGGTCAGCAAAAACCTCCACTCTGGAAGGTGGGTTCAGAAACCTCCGGATTCAAGGAGGGGCGCCACTGGTCCCTTAGCAAAAAGTAGTATACAGTATTAAACTTCAAGTATACTTTTTAGGTACTTATCTGACGAAGTATTTTTTTAAGTACTTATCTGAGATATACTAAAAATAAGTTTATTTAAGTGTACTACGAGTATACTCATTTTATACTTTAAAATAAGGTTGTGTACTTGAAGTTTAGTTTTTATAAACTACATTAGATACTATTAAGAATAGTATAATGAAGTACAAAGTATACTTGGCTTATACTCAAAAGTATAAAAGAAGTCTAAGACTAAGTTCAGTAAGACATACATTAATTCAAAAGTTTATACGTACTTGTACTTTTGTTTTTGCTACTCTTTGACGACTAATTCTGGACGTCCCCCAGGTCTACGTTTGGACATCTAAACATGACTGCATTTGTCGATATGAATGTCAGACTTGGAGATCATACAGACCGGTTTACAGTTAGCTAAAGGATTTGCTAAATAATCAGTTAGCTAAAAGTTTTAGCTAGTAACAATGAACATTTGATGATATGTTTATCACTATACCTTTCGAGTAATTTTCTTATTAGTAACTAGCTAAAAGATTTGCTAAATAACCAGTTAGCTAAAAGTTTTAGCTAGTCACAATGAACATTTGATGATATGTTTATCACTATAGCTTTCTAGTAATTTTCTTATTAGTAACTAGCTAAAGGATTTGCTAAATAATCAGTTAGTTAAAAGTTTTAGCTAGTGACAATGAACATTTGAAGATATGTTAATTGCTAGCTAGCTAGGGATTTTCTTATTGGTATTATTAGTAACTAGCTGGGGGAGTGGTGGTGCAGGGGTTAGACAAGGTGGGCCTGTGATTGGAGGGTCACCGATTCAACTTCCCGTACTGACAGCATTAAAAAAAAGTGAGCTAATGTTTACAAATGGTGTCCTTTTACCTACTTTGTCTCAGACCGATGATTCAGGATCTGCCGTTTTTTTCCCCCCTCCACATAGACAAAATCTGCCAGCCCAACTAGGTAAACTAAAGGAAGGTAATATAAGGCTTAAAGGGATCTCCAGACTATTTACACATGTTGGTCTTACCATGTTGCTATTTCTCTATCCTACTTAAAGTTGTTGTTTATGACATGTGAAAATTCATATTTACTTTAAAAAAATCTAAATGTTTATCACATTTTTCACCTAAAGATGTTGCCATTTTTTTTTTTACTGATGCAATGCATTCTTGGGGCAATGACATACATACATCGTTTGTAAAAGAACCTAAACACAAGGAATCAAGGCTAAAATGTTGTAACGTGACAAAGTTATATTTTGTATCGGTCCATAGTGACATGAGTCGAAATGATGAAATGCGATCAACTTGTAACGTTTAATTTATTAGCTCTGGAGCTAATGCCATATATAATAGGTATGGAGCTAATGCTATTAGCTCTTGTGCTAATGTCATATATAGGCTTATATTAGCGCATGAGCTAGCATCATATTTATTAGCTCCTGGGCTAGCTCTGGAGGCAATGCTATTATCTCCAGCGCTAACGCCATAACTATATTACCTCCCGAGATAGCGTCATATGTGTTAGCTCTGGCGTTGGCGTCTTATAGCTATATTAGCTCTGGAGGTAATTCTATTAGCTCTTTCGCTAACATCATAAATGTTAATGTCAATTTTATTTATATAGCCCATTTAAAAACAACAATGTTGAACAAAGTGCTCCACAAACAGGAAATCTAGCAATAAAATAATGAAAGATCAAACATTACAAACCACAAGTATAATAAAATAGGCTAAGAACAAACTAAAACAAGAAAATAGCATGCCAAAAATATTCTGTTGGCACTCAAACCAAACTTGAATTAAAAGCCAGTGCAAAAAAGTGAGATTTTAGGCATATTTTAAAAAGCTGGACAGACTCCGCAGAATGAATATCAATAGGCAGGGAGTTCCAGAGCCTGGATGCTGCCACAGCAAAAGTCTGATCCCATCTGCGCTTTAGTTTAGCCCTCGGCTGCACTAAAAGCATCTGACCGGAGGATCTCAGTGCTCTGTTTGGGCTGTAAAAGTGTAAAAGATCTATTAAATAACTGGGTGCCATGCCATTTAAAACTTTAATAGTCAGTAAAAGAATCTTAAAATCAATACGAAAAGGAACAGTGTAAATCATCCAAAACAGGAGTGATGCGGTCATGCCTTCTGGTTCCTGTTAAAAGATATAGCAGCATTCTGGACTAACTGCAGGCAATGGAGAGACAATTGTTCCAAAACGATATATGAGTTGATGTAGTCCAGTCTGGTGGTGATGAGGGCATGGATAAGAATTTGAGGTCTTTAAGAGGAATGTAAGATTTTGCTTAGGCTATTAAACATAACTGATAAAAACTGGGTTTGACTTTTTGGTTAAATATTAGCTCCAGAGCTAAGGCTATATATTAGCTCCTTAGCTAGCATCAAATAAATTAACTCCCAAGCTAGCATAATGTAAAGAACCTCCTAAGCTAACGTTGTACAAAGTATATATTAACTCTGGAAGTATACCGTATATTGCTGGAGCTAACATCATATATGTTAGCTCCTGAGCTAACGTAATTTATATTAACTCTGGAAGTATACCATATATGGCTGGAGCTAACATCATATATTAGCTCCTGAGCTATCGTCATATACCGGTATATTAAATCTGGAAGTATACCGTATATGGCTGGAGCAAACATCATATATTAGCTCCTGAGCTAACATAATTTATATTAACTCTGGAAGTATACCGTATATGGCTGGAGCTAATATCATATATTAGCTTCTGAGCTAATGTCATACATATCTAGCTCTGGAAGTACACCGTATATGCCTGGAGCTAACATCATATATATTAGCTCCTGAGCTAACGTCATTTATATTAACTCTGAAAGTATACCGTATATGGCTGGAGATAACATCATATATATTAGCTCTGGAAGTATACCATATATGGCTGGAGCTAATATCATATATTAGCTCCTGAGCTAACGTCATATACGTTAACTCTGGAAGTATACCATATATGGCTGGAGATAACATCATATATATTAGCCCCTGAGCTATCGTCATGTACATTAACTCTGGAAGTATACCGTATATGGCTGGAGCTAACATCATAAATATTAGCTCCTGAGCTAACGTCATATATATTAACTCTGGAAGTATACCATATATAGCTGGAGCTAACATCATATATATTAGCTCCTGAGCTAACGTCATATATATATATAGCTCTGGAGATAATGCTATTATCTTTGGAGCCAACATGAGCATGCTAATATGTTAGTTTTGTAGCTAACGTTAAAGCTAAGTAATTTATCCATTTTTCACTGTCAATGCACTTTGGTTCATATTTAAGGGCTGCTCATCAGATAATGTCCAAAATTAACGTTGAATATGAATGCACCAGAGCAACATGTCCATGTAATTCACCCAGAGTGCATTGCAGCATAAATAAAACGAATACATTCGTGTGTCGTTAATTTTATTTAAATTATGAAAACTAAACGGCCTACAATATTTTCATTGTCTCATTGTTTATCAAATAAGTGACCCTTAAAAATGCTCTTTTTTAAAGGTCAGTTATTGAGCTCTGTGGAATTTTAGCTCTGACAGAGATGAAGAAGAGATGACCAGTTTTGATGAACTCAAAGCTGACAGTCAAGAAGATGAACTGATGTGTGGCTGACAGTCTGCGAAAGAGTTTTACGCGGCACCTTTGGGCAGTAGCTTTCTGCTAAAAAAAGAAGGTTGACACTAAAAACAGAGTGCAAGTGTGGCATCAGTAGATCGGATTATCCGATCTATGTCAGATTAAAAAACAATGGAAACTCTTGTGAAGGCAGGAAAAATATAAAGAGCAAGGGAGAAGAACAAACAGTAAAGAGCACACCTACCAGGTCATATGTTTTACCGGTAAATGTCTTTTAAAGGTTAACCTGTTGGAACATTTACAGATTCTTACAGAGCTCTAATTGTTAGGCAGGAGTACTTGTAAGGGTAAGAGGAAAATAAAACAAATCTCGGAGTTTATCGCCTGGAGTGCACTCAGTCTCGCAGTTAAACTCTGTCCCACTCAACAACCCCGAGTCTAACCTGTGACCTGTGACCTCAGACGTGAAACTTGACCTGCTGGGCGATTAGCAGACAGAGACCGAGCCATCCATTTATGGTTGCGTGACACTTCTTGGGCCTGCGGTTTCTCACTCCTCACACTCTCTGACGTGGAAGGATGATGAATAAGGGAAGAAAAAAACCTGTGAGGATGATGGATCGTGATGCCAACGCTGAGCAGTGACATCTCAAGGAAGGGGTGGAGGGTCGGTTAGACCGTTTTTAATAACGCGGCGCTCGACTGATGCAAGATAACTCAACTCGCCTTGAGATCTCATGGGTTTATCAAGCTAACTTTGATTCTTAACCTGCCACAAACAATAAGGATTCAAAAGCACTGAGTCTGGAAGGTGCACAGGTACATTCCTTTAAAGCTGCCAGTTTATTTATTTCATTTCACGCGCAGTAGGTTGCCATATTGTTGCACACGCATGCTACGAGCGGTTATTGCACACTCTTTTCAAGGGCAAAGCTTTGTCCCGGCTTATTTAGCTTAAAGGACTCCTGTCTATTAACTCGGTTGTCCTACGCACATGAAGGGAGATGAAAATGCACAGTAATATTTTCACATTGGAACAAGGTCACGCCGCTCATTTCAGACAAAACAAACTGTCAAATAGGATCGTTATTTTAGAGCTAATAGGTAAGACAGCCACTCTCTACTGTGAAAAATAAATTGGTCAGTTTTTAAACAAAATTTTTCTTCTATTTATGAAAATACATAGATCTGTATAAAATATTGTGTATATTTGATATATCATAGGCTTTCCTTCATGTCAGATCAAAAATGCTAATATTTAGTAGAATTTGAATGGCCATTTTGTATCATCTGCATCTAACAGAACAGAAGTTAAACATTTTTCCAGGCCCTTCTAATGCATCACTGCTCACTCCCACTCGATATAAATCCCAGCAGACCAACTTGTTAAAAGTCTCTTTTGTCAAAGTTTATGGTGTTGAAATCAACTAAATAACAATTACTGAAAAAGGTATTTTGTGATAAAGCTCCATACTATTACAATATTACTTTTTGGTCGTATCACCCCTCCCTACTTGACATATAAAAACAGATCATAAATTTAAATTTATTATATAAATTAACTGAAAAATGAGCAGCAACTTCCTACAACCCTGAGTGTGATTTAGAGAAATAGAAAAAAAAAACATAGAATATATAAAAATACAGGGAAAAAAATGTAATTAAAATCTCTCCCCACTACTAGTAGACTCCAATGACCAATGATTGATATTTGTGTTGAATCATCACAACCCGGTCACACCAATATGTACGTGGACCAGACCTTGACGTCCCTCAGATAGGAGAGTGGTTTGCTTATGAGATGGATTATAAACTTTAAATGACACACTTTCCATTTTCTGTTGAGTTACCTCCTTGAATAACAAAGTATCCTAAAAAGTAAAGAAATCCGGTTACATGTGTGTAACCCTACTAGCATTGCCATGCCATAGACCAGTGGTCCCCAACCACCGAGCCGCGGGCCGGTACCAGGACGTGGGTCAATTTGTACCAGGCTGCACAAAAAAAAAAAAAAAAAAAAAATTTTTTTTTTGAAAAATCACTGGATTCTCTCCACCACGTCTGTCAATGACTCACTGTTGACATAGGTCAACATACACAAGTGGTAAGTTTCAGTTTCTGTTAGACGCATGCGCAGATTGGTTCTACATTGCCTGTTCAGGTGGAGTAATTCAGCTGCATGGTCCTGAGCAGAAAGGAGGAGGTGTGCGACCGTGTCTGCACATTTGAAGGACTACACTGCATATTTTTCTGCTCTTAAAAAAATCTCTGCCCCTAAAAGTTCAAAGTCATGGGAAATTTTATTAAAAAACACACATATAATTAAAGTGTTGCACTATGCATAAGTTCCTGTGCTTTTGTGTACAATCTGATGTGTGAATCACTGCAGAGCAGGGAGGAGGGTGAGGCACAGCTGATCCCGGTGTGGGATATACTAATTAAATGAGAAATGATCCTGCACTTAATACACTTATAAATCACACATAAAGTGACTAAAATAAATATGAAATACAGGTGTAATAAAATTAGGATATTGGGAAAAAGTTGGTTTATTTCAGTAATTCTATTCAAAAATTGAAACTTGTATATTCATTTGTTACATTTATGAGTTTACATCTTTTGTTTCATGTTAATCTACTGTAATAAACCTTTTAAAGTACACCCGAATGCAGGAAATGGCATCTATTTTATCCAAAATTCTCTGGGGTAGGACCTGCAGGCACACCCCACCCCCACCCCACACCACCCTTGGTCCATGAAAATATAGTCTGACATTAAACCGGTCTGTGGTGCAAAAAAGGTTGGGGACCACTGCCATAGACGACTAAGAATCCTCATCTGCTTTTTTTTTTTTTTTTTACATTTTATTTTTGTTACGTGGATAATTCACATTGTATTAGCAAAATATACTGTGGTATATTGTCAGTTAGCTGCCCTGTTATCTAAAGAGTGGTCTTGGCCATAGAAAATTGGAAAAACTATGTTACGATAACTGGATTTTTCTCTTAGGACAACAATTCACTGCGGTGCATTTTGTGTGAATGGTCTCTACCCTTCAGTCTCCATCAGTAGACTAGTACAAGAAAACCTGGAAGGTGCAATGATAGAGAATCAATAAGGTGATGACCTCATCTGGTGCTTCTAGAGTCAAGGATCTCTGATTAGAGGTGCACGGATCCCCCAGGATCTTGCTGCAGAAGTGGCCTTAATAGGATGTGATGTTTTTTTGCCCCGGGGCTACGCACTTTGCCACGCACCGCGAAGGCGTTGCCAGGGAACTGCACTGGTATGCCAGCCGTGAAGCCCTCAGCTGGCTTCTTGCAGGTAGCAGCTGCTGTTTATGATCGAAGTCTGCCTGTGCGTTTGGAGTGTATGCTCGCCATAAATGGTCAATGATTCAAAGACTTGAACCCGGCCACTCAGTGCTATGTAATGTAGGGATGTGACTCACGAGAAACCAGTAAAGCAAACCCAGTAAAATGGTAGGAGCTGGTTTGTCTTAGTGTTCATGAAACCCTGACATTGTCTCCTCAACTCTGCCTTTTCATTGTGGACTGATAGCAACGCAAAGCACTGATACTGTAATCAACAGCAGATGTCTGCGGTGGGAAAACTGTTGACA
The DNA here is from genome assembly GCA_032273985.1 of Hypsolebias coamazonicus. NCBI lineage: Eukaryota > Metazoa > Chordata > Actinopteri > Cyprinodontiformes > Rivulidae > Hypsolebias > Hypsolebias coamazonicus. Next base: position 8,476,973 of record JAVCKU010000161.1, on the reverse strand, counting down.
CATTTGTCGTGAGTCATCCTGTTACCGGCGCATGCAGTCAGCGCCACACCGGACATGCGTGAAAACGATCGTATTTTACAACAGCTGACGTCAGGAAGTCTCAGGAATGAGGTCCGACACTGCCAAGAATGTCCCATTGTTCTGTGCGCTGTAGTGTGCCTGAACTTGCGCTGTGCACCCGGCTCTCAAGAGTCTACAACCAAAGACACGAGTTTGGTTTAGGGATGAAACCTCAGATTGTCTGACAAAAAGGGAGGGTTGGATGACTAAGGTTTTCTTAATCTCCGTGCCAGCTTCCTGTTAAAGGTGCAATTACGATATTGTCGACTTTGGCTTTTAGGCAAACGCAGTAAATCTGACACAAGTGATCCGTCTGTTGTATCTGTTGTATAAACAGTACTTTGTGAGTCCAACATTGGATCCTTTACCTTGAATAAACAGTGTATTCACCTAAACACACCAACTGAGAGTAAAAAAAAAAAAAACACACACACTTCCTGTTAGTCATAAAACTGAAGAGTTTTAGTTTTAGTTCTGCTTTTATTTGCGTCTACCGCACTTTATTGCCTGTCGCCTCTTTCTGTTAACAAAATATCCCATGAACCAGTGGACAGATTTTAATAACTCTCTCAAATCTAATGAGGACCCTTTCCAAAGATAGGTACAAAGGGAAAATTTGCAGAGAGGATCTTTCTTTTCTTCGCCTGGATGAGTGTTTTGGCGGTGACCGTGCTCTTGCTCCCCCAGTTGCTAAGCTCCTTTGTTTGTGTGTTGCTCTGCCTTTGGATTTTGACGGTGTGTGTCTCGGGTTACATGTGAGAACGAGGAGTAGCGTTAGCCGAGTGCTTCTTTTGTCCCCTGAGTTGTGACTCCACTCTCTAATAAATGTGGGAGCTTGAAACCCACTCGGTGTAATCCCATACTTACAGTTTAATTCTAAACTCAACCTTAACGTTAAATCAGATTACGTCGTTACGCTGGGATGTTGTCGTTGGTGATTTGTAGCGCGGCGCTTTTAAAGTTACGGCCGATGCACACACTTTGATCTGATTAGTACCTATTGACGAATCAAGATTGCCAAAACTATTCAATTATTTTAGATTTATAATTATTGTTTCAGTAAAACATGCTTAGAAGAAAGGGTGGAAAAAAATTAATGGGAAGCACGTGCAATCTGTTTTGTTTATTGTGAGAAATGTATGTGTCCTGAGCTGACCCTTTATTAGACGCGCACACACACACACACATCTACAATTACATGCAGCTAATAGAATTTCCTGTTTCTCTGCCTACAGAATGTAACCAGATCTGCACTCAGGAGTAGGACTGGACCTCTCAGCACCTGTGCTTTTGTAGCGCTGCCATGTCTGTTTAGTAAATGCTGCTGCTGGTGTTAATAGGTCTGCATGAACGGCTGCTGCTCCTCTGGTTTTAGACATGGAAGCTGCGCTGTCCGTCCAACGACTTGTTGACGCTCTTAACGTGAAAAATTAAGAGCTACAATAGTTGACACCGATTTTAGTTGTGGGCTGATCTTGATTTCTCTTGTGCAAAGTTAGACTGATTGCCATTTTTGTAGTTTGGTTCAAATTTCTGATTATTTTTTATTATTACACGCCAATTGAAAGAGGTACGCATTATGGTATAGTCTCTCTCCATACTTCCGTACATGCATGAACTCTCTCTTGTCTGGGCCATAACTTCGGATCCGCTCAAGATAATTCAATGAAATTTGATACACATCACTAGACAGCATCTCACATAATCTTTTAATCACCGCAGTGCTGAGGTCACAGTCCAAGTGTCCAGGCCATTGATATATTTAGCTGCTGTATAACAGTTTGTTGATGATGTGTAATGTACAGTACAGTTTGCGGTTCTCTTGGTGTATGTTGACTTGCTGATTTCAACTTTGGCTGATTCTGAATTCTCAGAATAAGATATGACATCATGCAGATTTTCTTTTTCAAGGTTCAAGGTGACTTTATTGTTATTCACATCACATGTGGTACGTGAGGTGGAACGAAATTGTGTACCATAACCCCAGTTACACCCAGAAACAGCGAAAGTATAAAGTATATAAAAAAAGAAACGGTATATAAGGATCTAAGATAAACGCTAAACAATAATAGTACGGTATATTAAACAGCAGCCTGAACATGAATCTGTGGTGAGCAGAGTTATATTGTCTAACATCAGAAAGAAAATAAAAAGCCACGATAGCCAATCAGTGGGGATGCATACAATATGTACACTGTAGAAGCAGAACATGGACTCAATAATACTAGGATCTTAGCATGAATTCAACTAGATTTTTAAACACAAAGGGTCCATTGTATGGTTCTTATTTTTTATTTGCAAAATAAAAAAAAATTGAACTACAATGGTCCCTCGTTTATCGTGGGGGATCCATATCCTGAAGCCTCGCGATAAGTGAAAAACCATGCAGTAGGGATTGTAATGCAAATAATAAGTAGTATTTTTAAGTAGGTATGTATATATATACAGGTGGTCCCCGGTTTCCGGCTGTCTTGGTTACCGGCTGTTTCGCATATCCGCGGGGGGGGGGGGGG
>JAVCKU010000161.1:8405651-8416531 GCA_032273985.1 Hypsolebias coamazonicus | reverse complement strand
CTTTTGATCTGTCATCTATGTTCTATTACGAATAAAATATTGACATTTGCCATCTCCACATCATTGCATTCAGTTTTCATTCACAATTTGTTTAGTGACCCAACTTTTTTGGAATCCGGTTTGTATATTGTTTAATGTATCATATATGGTAAAATAAATGGGAAGTTAAAATGCAGATAATAAACCAATAATCATGTTTACAAACCTACTAGGTTAAACAAAAGTAAATATCAGACTTTTTGTATAGTACCAGTAATTGTGTATAATTCCACTGTTTATGATGTTCATTGTTCATGATTTTTTTTCAATTTTAGGTAAAAAAATAAAATAAAAATAAAAAATCAAGTCTGTCACCAAAAATGTGCTTGTTTTAAACACTAAAACACACACTCTGTTAGATATGCATGTAATTTTTTTTTAATTTTGTATACAGCTATCACACTCTTATTTCACAGTGTGATATCTGAAGGTTTATTTAATCCCACATACAAATTACATTTTGGATACTGTACTGTGCTGTTCTACACTTCCAGTTGTCTAAATGCCAGGCAAGGTCATGAATCGTGGGAATAGATAATACATACCTAGACAGAGATGAACCTAAATTACCAGCGAAATAAAGAAAACAATTTAATCGTTGTGATGATCTGTAACAGATTTATCCCGTCCTGGTTGTTTCGTTTGAGAAGAGAAACATTTATGTGAAACAAAGTTGCAGCTATGCTGGAGGTAAAGACTGAAAAGCTCATTTGGTAGGATTCTGTCAAACTCTCTATGAGCTGTAACGCATGTCCAGTTTTTGCTGAACTTTTAAAGAAACATGCACTTCCAGTCATTTATTTCTGTGTATTTGTGTTCCAGTTAAATCCTTCTGAGCCTCATGTGTTTACATGGATTCTGATGTAATTCAACATGACACATATTGGAAACGTGTTTAACAGCGTCTCCACAAACTAACCTCTGCGTGCTCCTGCCTCTCTGATGGCCTCGCGTTTCCTTTAATCTCAGTAGCAACTCACATCTGATCTGTTTGCAGATACCAGTTGCTATCAGACACAATGTTTAACAATTTCCAAGCTGTTATTGTCTGTTGCTGAAAGCCTAGAATATTTTCCCATAACACCCTGACTGAGATGTACAACACTGATGTCTCTCCTCCGCCTCCGCATTCATCTGATAGCAAATTCAGCTTTTACTTTATGCTTCACCTCCTGCTTCCCCTGGTTTTCATCTCGGTGTCAAGCGGTCTCCTGCTCTTCTTTAACGAGATTTGGAAATGTTTAAGACCGTTTCATTGTGTCCTGGTTTTGTACTTTTGAAACACTAGTCTTGTAGATTTGGCCAATGTTCAGCACTTTGTGCTTTATGCTGACTGTTTTTGACAAGCTAACGTCTGTCCTGAACACAACAAGGCTAAAGGGACATGCTGCTGTTATATACAAAAAAATCTATTTTATTAAAAAGTTCATAGCTTTATCTTGCAAGTGCTACTTTAACCTTAATTATGTTATTTAATTTGAATTACAGTTGCTGAACCAGTAATATTATAATAATCTTGCCAGAAAGGCCCTTAAATACGTTAGGTGTTAGCTAGCTACTGGCTTCTGCTGCTATCGGTGCTTGTAAATTATGAGGTGTAAAGTTGCACAGTCAACATTATTAACAGCAATATTTTGGTTTATTTAGCCTTTCATAAGAAAAATTAGTTGTTTTTTTTTCAAGTCATGCTTTCACCATGTAATTCATACATTTATAAATGTCATAGTTCCTAACTAATATTAAATTTAAATCTAAATAGTTAATTTAAAAACTAAATATTTAACTTATAAGTTGCATAAATAGTTAGCAAGCTAAATATTTAGCTCCACAGTGAACATTTAGTTTACAAAGTAAATGTTTATGTCCGAGATAAATGTTTGATTTACAAACTAAATATTTAGTTAGTCAACTAAATATTTAGGTGTAAATTAAATATTTATTTCCAAGCTAAACATTTATTTCCAAAACTAAATATTTAAATTCTAAACTAAACATTTAATTTCTAAGCTAAACATTTAATTCCTAAATTAAATATTTAATTTGCTAACTAAACATTTAGCTCAGACATAAATATTTATTTTCCAAACTAAACATTTAATTTCCAAAATAAATAATTAATTTGCTAACTAAATATTTAACTTGCAAGTTAAATAATTTGTTTGTAACTTAAACATTTAGCTTGGACATAAACATTTAGTTTGTAAACTAAATACTTAGTGTGGAATTAAATATTTAGCTTGTTGACTACATATTTAACTTGCGTTAAGTATTTAGTTTGCAAACTAAATATTTATCTTGTAAATTAAATATTTAGTTTGGAACTATGACATTTATAAATGTATAAACAACATGATGAAAACATGACTTTGAAAAAAAAAAAAAAACTTTTTTCCTCTTATGAAAGGCTAAAAATAAACCAAAAATATTGCTGTTAATTTATGACTGTGTAACTTTACAAACGGCACCCCATAGTAAATAACTACAGATTAATTTTAAATAACCTCATAAAGTGTACTTGACAGTGATGTAAAGTTAAATAGAAATGTATTCACATGAAACACAATGAAATTTTTGAGAAGGAGTTGTTTTAGGACTTGTGTAATCCACCTTGGTTTGGGCTCCATGTGGTCTAGCCCTTAGTTTTAAAACTGTTCCTTGTGGGTCACTTTGACCCAAGAGCAGCAGGAGGATTAAACAGTAACAGCAGCTTCTGAACAAGAACTGTACTAAAATTTCCAACAGAATAATAATACAGTCTTTCTTTTGTTGAATTTTACAAGAAAATCTATCTAATGTTATTGGTCAAGTTTATTTTTTTATCAATATGTAGCTGCTGTCATTATGACCAGTATATTTCCTTTAATATTTTTGATTCATTGTTCTCTGGATTTTAAAATTTGGAATCTTAACTTCTTAGAAAATCACCACAAAAGAAATAAATATTTTCAGCAAACAAAACAATTATCAGAAACTATTGGAAATTATTGGATTTGGTGCCTGGATTATTGAGCATGAACTTTCTTGCTTATTATCAGAAACATTTCCCATTAGAATATTGACAGATCCTTGCCGTCAAGACACTGTAAACAAAGTGTTGGAGGTCTGATTCAGCTCACTGATCTTATTATCTTAGAGGCAAGACCAGCATTGACATCAATCTGCTCGGCTTGTTTGAAAACTAGATAAACGCACTTTTCCACTCTAAAGGTCAAACAAGTCCTATCTATACCTATTCATCCATCAAGCGTCAGTGTGTAAAGGCTGTTAGAAGAAGCATATTCATATTTGCAACCGATTGACAGACACTTCTTTCCATTGTTTCAACGTCCTATTCAAAGTTCTATCAAGTGTCCCTTTTCACGAAGCAAGCACTTAGAAACTCAATTCTTTAAATCCTCAAGAGAGCTGTGCTCTCTTGCTACTGAGTTATGCATTGTTGACCCGCAAAGCTCCCCTTGTAAGTGTATCATTGAATAAAGAAGCTTCACTGACAGGAAACAAATAAGGAGCTACAGCCAGAGCAAACACAGAACAAGGAACTTTCTGGGCTCAGTCCTGACCAGTTTACATAGTGAAGGTTGCATTCACTGGCACCCAACCAGAGCCTTTTAAGGCACTAATGTCACCTGCAACACCCACCAAGAGAATCTCATCAGGACATAGAGCATTCATACATAAGCACTTCCTCGGCTAACCCGTATATGTAAAAGTGAACCTCCATTTCCTTACACTGTACATGCACCATGTTGATGCAGATGTAATATGCATGATTAAAAACAGACATGGGTGTGCACACAAAGCACAGCCACCCACACCCACACGCATACAAACACATTGCAAACTTGACTGTTTTTTGGCCCACCATTGTTCACTGGCTCTGAAGCGTTGCTGGGCTAAGTGAGGGGCCCTGATGGATACCTACCCGACTCGGACCACCAATAAAGGTGTGAGAAGACCTGAGATGCAGAGAAAATGAAGACATTTCAATGAGGGACATAAAGATAGCCAGAGATAGGAGGATACTGGAAACGAACAGGAATTAAACCTTGTATGCAATTGCACAGGTGTATAATTCACACCTTTACCAAAAAAATTACAACTAAGTTATTGTGTTTTATGATGTGTCGTTTCCCCTTCTGTTAAAGTAAAGAGACTTGCTAATAGTGATGCAACATTTTTATGCCACACAGTACTGCTTTTACATACACTCCAGGGCATTTGATACAAAGTTTTCCTAGAAAAACTGTTGGCAACTTAACTCAATTCAAAAATACTTTATTAATCCCAGAGGGAAATTGTGTTACCGTAGCTCATCATCCTGGTTTCATTCAAGAGATGCTGATAGCTGATGGCAGGAAGGATATCTCCTGCAATGAATCCGAAGAATCTGGACACAGATCCATTCGCCCAGATCCAGCTTACTGTCAGAGCCGGTGGGTGTCATGGTCCTCCTGGGCAGCAGGACTGCCCGAAAGCCAGGCAGAATTCCTCCTTGAGCAATGGTCACTCCTCCCAGCAGTCTGCCGAGTTCCTCATCGCCACAGACAGACAGCTGAAGGTGACGGGGGAAGATCCCGGTCCTCCTGTTGTCACATGCCAAGTTTCCCACTAGCTCCAGGATCTTGGCGTCAGGTACTCGAGCACCGCGGCCAGGTTGACTGGAATTCATCCACGGCACCTCCTTTTCAACTCATTTGGGATTTGGGGCTGTCATTGAGGTATTTGATCTTTTGAGATGTTAATCAGCTGCTCCTGGTTGTTAAAAAAAACAATGCCCCAAAGTAAAAAGGTGTCAGTAAAAATCCTTCCAGCTGCATAGCATCCGATACCAGTGGAAATAATCATCTGAAAAAAAGCGATTTGCATCCAGAAAAAGAGGACTTAATGTCTTCTTAAGCAACAACTCATGATGACTGTAACATAGCTACTCCATCATGCAGCCACCCCGAGCGGCGCAATTCTAGAACATTAACGTTAACATTGGACTGCATTAGTAATCCTTACTAACTGCCAAACTGCTAGTGAAAGTCCTTGGATATAGCTTATAGTTTGCAAGAAGCTAAATGAACTAACTATGTTGGGATCAGGAAGTAAATCTACATTATTATTATTGCTTGTAGCTATAAATGGTGGCCAATCATGTAATTGCTTGTTTGTGATTTTGTCTGTCTGTCACCCAAAAATATCTAATTAAACAGATGATTTTAATGAAACACCCATAAAGTATTCATTGACTCTATACAGCTCCAAAATTTGGAGTCAACTTCATTCAAGATGGCCACCACAGCTAAGCAACTGTGCCTATCACCAAAATGACCACAACTCAGTTCAATTTACAAATATTAATGTAAAACTTGGTGTGTTAGTACAGAATTATCCCCAACACGTGTTAAGTGCTAACAGATTGCATATCATTGTTTAAAATTTTGGCATTAACCATTAGATTCAACTGTTTATTCTGTTAGCAAATATCCCATGAACCATAGAATGGATTTTAATGATAATCTCATAAATTAATCACTGGATGTAACTGCAAGTGAACTGCGACTGAATTGCAAGCAATTCAATTACTCCATCATACAGATTACTGTATCCTTACGTTTAATTTCAAACAGTAAATAGTTTTATCACTATGAAGGCTAATGAAAGGTGTCTCGGCCTTGTCATGTTTTGGCACGTTTTAATTATCTTTAGGACTTAGAATGTACGCTCAACAGAAGCAGCCACTGTGGGTTGAAAAAAACAGCAGTTAAATCTTCATTGCCTGTGCAGGTTCCTACAGATGCAGTCTCCTAGCCCCCGACCAGTACGCTCTCTAGCCATCCAATTAAACTACGTAAAAATGCTAACATTGTCGAATGCCTGCCAGAAGGCCCTGGTGTCGCCAACTCAAAATCTGATTGATTAAAGCAACAGTTTCATTATTAATTTTAAGCTACAGCTGCCTTCACTTTTGAGTCTGAAGGTCTCAAGGCAGACTTGTTTGATCCTAGCAACACATGATGGTCAAATTATGATTGGCTAAAAAGCTCCATGTAGACATGCTAATGGAACCAGGAGAAAAGCTATGAAACGAATATTTTGGAATAACAGATACATTTCAATTGTTAGAAAGAAAATTAATGAAAGTTTGTGATTCCAATAGTGTTCAGGCCAGCAGAGAAGGCCTTGCTGGCCCTGCCGGTCCACCACTACCATATACATGCATTTTATTTGAATTATAAATACCAATAAATACCGTATATATTACAAAAATAATACTTTATTTTACTCCATAAACCACTACCTTGATTTAAACCACAGTGGCATTTAATGAGTTTTTATCTAAAATAGTGATATCGACAACGGCCACAATCCCACCCTTCTGACACCATATTGTGTGATCATGCTAGCTGTGGTAATTAGAACACAGAAATTTGTGTTCTTGCCTTTTGAAATTGGATTCTTGGGGAAATTATTAAAGACTACTGGAAAACAATAAACACAAGATTGTCAAGTATTGTTTGCTTTTGTTTTAATTAAGATATTCTATGAGTGGAAAAACACTTAACACTTGGCTTAAGTAGCCTTTCCATAACAAAAGAATAATCATTATAAACAACTTTCTTTCCGAATATTTATCTATAGATTTATCTGAAAATAAAAATAAAAAAGATTTATTTTGGAACACCAGTCAAACACTTCAGTTTGAATTTTTGCACCTTGACGTGAGCTTTTAATGTTATCTCCAGAGAGCTGTGTCAGACTGTCTCTGTATGGAAGTAAAGGTGTTCACTTCTGCCTCGAGCAATGTAAACAGTGACGCCAAGTCCAGATGCGCCAGTCAACATCTCCTGGCACGAAACATTAAAAATAAACACATGAAACAGTCTTAAAAGCTTCACTGAAAGCAAAGTTCTTTATCGGGCTCTTTTGGGGCCACATGTGTCACCTGGAGCACAAATGAGTGTTTTAACACTACAAAGTGTCGCATTGAGGGATGCACAGGAAAAAAGGTTACTGATGCATCCCCGTAAAAAGAAAATTGCCTTGTTTTGATGAGCAACACAATTTCAGCATCACTGGTGGTCATTCAACCGGCTGCAGTGAAGTGGAGGCTACCGTGTGGTGCCTAAATGACATGGGTGTGAAGTGACAGATGAGAACACAAACACAGAAAGGGTCGAGACCCTTCACATGCTGAGAGAGGGGATTGGGTTGTAACTCGAGTGCTGCATTTTAAGAAACAATGCCGCAATCCTAATCCTGTCACAATCATGACTTATAAAACTACCCCGATCCTAAAAAAGTTGGGACACTGTATAAGATGTAAATAAAACCAGAATGCAGCGATTTGCATATTTAATCCACCAAGGAATAAAATGAACAGAACAAATATTTACACGAAGAGACTGTATCATTTTTAAATTGAAAAATAACGCTATTTTTGAATTTTGATGGGAATGACACATCTGAAAAATGTTGGACAGGGCCACGTTTACGTGACACTCTTCCTTTAACAGCAGTCTGTAATTCTTGTCTGAAGGAGGATTCTAGCTGTTCAACAGTCCTCATCTTTGCTGGATTATCAGTTTCTGGATGCGTCAAATGTTGTCACGTGATGAGAGTTCAGCACCTGAACTCTTCTACTACAATGCCATGAAGCAGTTTATTATCATCTTGCCGACATATGCTAGAACTTCCCTGAAAAAGATGTCACCTGTATAGGAGCGAAGATTGTTCTAAAATCTAATATTTATGCGCTGATTATAACTTTCCAAGTTTCCAGACATGCAAGCTGCCCATGTCATTGGTACTAACGCACCCCCATACCATCAGAGATGCAGGCTTTTGAATTGTGCACTGAGTGCAGGCCTAGTGTTCCCTCTCCTCTTTAGTATAAAGTTAATGGCATCAGTGGTTTACAAAAATACAAATAAATAAAAAATTCCATTTGTCTGACCACAGAACAGTTTTCCACTTTGCCTCAGTTAATTTTAAATATGCTTCAACCCAAAGAAGACATTTTTATTTCTGTATTGTGTTCACTTGGTGTTTGGCAGCACAACAGGCTTCGTCACTTCATTGTTGCCTCACAGCAAGAAGGTCCTAGGTTCAACCCCTGGTTTGGACCTGGGGTCTTTCTGAGTGGAGTTTGCATGTTCCACCCATGTTGACATGCATTTTCTCCATGTCCTCTAGTTTCCTGTCACAGTCCAAAAACACACATGTTGGACTGAATTCAGGTCCAGGACACCCTTACAAACAGGATCTCAATGAGATTTGTCTGGTTAAATAAATGTTCACCATGTTATTCATACATTTATAAATGTCATACTTTCCAACTAAATATTTAATTTACAAGCTAAATATTTAGTTTACAAACTACATACTTAACTTGCAAGTTAAATGTTTTGCTAGTAAACTATATATGTAGGTGTAAATTAAATATTTGATTGCCAAGCTAAATATTTATTGTCCAAGTTAAATATTTAATTTCTAAACTGTACATTTAATTTCTAATCTAAACATTTAAATTTCAAAATAAATATTTAACTTGTTAACTAAACATTTAACTCTGACCTAAATATTTAACTTGCAAGCTAAATATTTAGATTTGAGTTAAATATTTAGTTAGCAAATTAAATATTTAGTCTAGGGATTAAAGGTTTAATATTGAAAATAAATATTTAGCTTGGAAATTAAATATTTAATTTACACCTAAACATTTAGTTTACTAAATAAATATTTAACTTGCAAGTTAAGCATTTAGTTTTTAAACTAAAAATTTAGCTTGTAAATTAAATATTTAGTTTGGAACTAAGACGTTTATAAATGTTTGGATAACATGGTGAAAATATGACTTGAAGGGAAAAAAACTATATATTTTTTCTTATTAAAGGCTAAATAAACCAAAATATTGCTGTTAACTTTTGACTTTGTAACTTTACAAACGGCACCCCATTTAAAATGGGCTCATGAGATGTACAAATCGTTGTGTTCTACTTTAATTTACATTTTACACAATGTACCATCTTTTTGGGAATTGAGCCAGTACAATTCTTAGACCATCAATAAAGAAAAGCACCTCGTCAGAACACCAGTTTCTGGATGGTTTCTCTTTCTTTCTGCCATAACTTCTTACCCGCCACCCTCCTCCTCCACCATCCACCATTTCTCTGACAGTGAGACACATAATCAGGTTTTTGCAAGATTTGTTTCCAGATTAGCTGCCACCTTCCCTGAGATAAGAGGCTGCACCGATAAAGCCTGTCCTGGCTGTGAAGAAACAACATATCTGACATGAACAGATCTGTTAAGAACACAATTAAGACACTGTCTAGCTGTATCCACCCCAACTTATCCCCACTTATCTCTCCTGCTCTTGTTTTGAGATGACGATGAAGAATCCAGACTGAAAGTAGATAATCCATGAAAGACTAGAACTGGACTTGACGTTGTTGCTTTTTCCCCCCAATGAGTAATTCAGTCCATGGAGTCTTACATGTCACTGGTTTGCATGATTAAATTGAACTCATGGGGCAGGTTTTGCTTTTCACCCCCCTCAAAAACAACTCTTATGGGCCTTTAAACACATAAAATACAGTTTGAATGCATTTCAGACTAGAGAAGTTGAGTGAATATTTAGTGATGATTGATTTTTGCTCAAAGCTTCTGAAGTTGAAATCAAGATGGAAAGGTTTCATCGTTAAACCGTTAATCTGAGTGGAATTTGAACAGCTGATGTTTGCTGAGAGCAGGAAAGTAAAAGTGGAAAGCAGCAAAACAAAATGTCAGAAATGAGCAGAATAAGCTGAAGTAGGCAGAGAGAGGCTGAATAGTAAAAAAAAAAAAAATCTGAAATTTAGCTTGAAAGAAACGGGAAAAAAAAATTGAAGTAGCTGAAAAGGCTAAAAAAAAGGCTGAAATTAGCAGAAAGAGGCTGAAAGGAGCACATTAAGTTAAAAGTATTCAAAAGAATGAAAAAAGGTGGAAATTAACCAAAAAAAAAGAGATAAAAGAATAAAAGTTAAAATTAGATTAGCAGAAAAATTGTTAAAAAGTAGCCAAAAAAGCAGAGAAAAGCTGAAGTTTGCAAAGAAATTAAAATTTCAGATTTTAGAAATGCTGAACAACAGGAGTGGTGGCACAGAGGTTAGAGAAGGCAGGCCTATGATTAGAAGGTCTAAGGTCCAATTCCCTGGACTGATTACATCAAAATGTGGGTGGGAAAGGTGACGCTTCCACACCAGCCTCCACCCTCATTTGCCCAACTCTGAGCCCTTGAGCAAGGCTCTCAACCCCCACCATCTGCTCCCTCGGGTGCCCTAGATAGCAGCTCTCTGCTCCACGCAGAGGGCTGTGGTAGCTCGGTGGTCTGTGGTTGCTTCAGGAAGGGCATCCGGTGTTAAAACAATTGCCAAGTCTTTGTGTGAGTTTAGGTTTGCTGTGGCGACCCGTGAAGAAGGGAGCAGCCGAAAGAAAAAAGAGAAAGAAACGCTGAACAACAGCTGAAATGAGCAGTGCAAGGTTTTAAACATCATAAAGGGTTTGAAAAATGTGAAGAGCTCCATTCACTGTCAATGAGTGAAGCAGGGCCGGAAAAAGCTAAATATTTCAAAAAGTAGAAATAGCTTAAACACCAAAGGTTATAGCAGGAATGTCCTGAATGAGCCGAACATTTTGAGATATGAATTGTTGAAATACTGTAGAGCAAAAAAAATTGGACTCAATTACGCAACAAAAAAAAACACATAAGAAAAATGCTTTCTAAGACAGTTACATAATACCCTGATGCATGCTCAATAATCCAGGTACAAAAATCTAAAAAAGCTAAGTCTGGTCCTCTGGACATTCAAAAA
>JAVCKU010000161.1:8218523-8228831 GCA_032273985.1 Hypsolebias coamazonicus | reverse complement strand
GTGACTAATGCTAATAAATAGCATTTAACACTTTTCATTTAATATGTTCAAGTGCTATGCATATCATATGGCTGTTACTGAACATATGTCACCAGCTCTTACAACTGTTGCACAATGTTTGTAGCAAATAAGCCTAAATAAGAAGGCTATGTTCTGACAAAGGAACGTATCTGTATCAGTATCGTATCAGTATCGGCATCGGTTATCAGCCGAATGAGTTTTAACATATCGGCATATCGGCCAAAAATCGAATATTGTACATCCCTATATTAAACTCATTCACAATAATCACATTAAAGCAGTAAAAACACAACCAGAATTAATACATAAGGCGCACCTAATTATAAGGCTCACTGTTGATTTTTGAGAAAATTAAAGGATTTTTAAGTGCAACTTATAGTATGAAAAATACGGTAATACTTGGGACTAAATGAATATGAATATTCAATTAATATTACAGCCAAGATCTTAAACACTAATATTAACAAAAATATTATAAATTAAACTGATGATTACAAATTGGTTTAAAATCTAGCAAAGGGCAAAAATATCAGACGATAACTTTAAACAACTGTCGACAAGTTTACTTGAGCTTTCTGGCTTTTATTTTTATTTTTTGCATCTAAGCATTAGAATGTGAAAATGTGTAAATAAATATATTAAGAGTTAATGTACTATCATACACAGAGAATAATTATCATAAAGAAATGTGAAGTTATTCTGGCTCCAAAAGTCTTATTGTTATTTATTTATTTATTTATTTATTTTAAATAAAATCACATTATTCAACTGTGAAATTGTGGTACTTTTTACACAAGGTAATACCATCAGAAGCTCATACCAGCCCATGCCAACTTGTGAGTATTCTTCTAAACACACACATCTATACACAAGTAAGAACTATGTTAGTTATTTTTACTAAAGGAAGATAAATAGGAGTTCCTAATGAACAAAATTTATATTAATTAGCTCGTAGTTAGTTCAAACACAGTTGTGTTTGTTGCAAGACAACAGTTGTAACCAACTGCCCCATCAGGTGTAGATGTCTAAATTACAGCCCGTGAAATTATTGACATTTATCTCAGACTATGTAAATGTCTAAATAAATCTGGTTTATCATACAGAAATGTACCGAAGTGAATCACCGTTGAGAATTATTCATCATCAGTCACGAGCTGGATGCATCTACAAGACCCTACATCCTGTTCAGGTTATCTGACAAACATGGAGAGCATATTTAAAGTATCAACTCCAAAGTACAGACATTGTATTTGTTCCCATATTGGATGCTCCAAAGCGTCTCAGGTCCAGTCTGGGTCCACGTTGAATCTCTTTGGGCTCGTTTTTAACCTGCTGGAGCTCCATCACTTACAGCACTTGGTCACCTTTGCGATGGCTGTGCAGTAAAACGGCCACCTATTGAGATCATTAGCGGCAATGCTGATCTCCTATTTGTTTTTGCGAACGTGTGTTAATTAGTCTAAAAAAAACGAGGAGAAACTGCACATATTTCCAGGATTTTATTCCTCCTCCTGCTCTTGAGAAAGATGTCGAGCGTTTCAGCTGCCATCAGGAAAAGACAGACTTTTATTGATCAAGCAGGCGTATTTCCATATTACCATGGCCACAGAGTGAAGTCTGCTCCGCTTTTTATGGGTCTGCGCCGATAAATTTGCTCAGCTGGATCATTCAAACCGAGGCCCCTCGAGGGACTTTGACAGCCCGGAGGCATTCGCGTCGATGCGCCTCTTTCTCTCGGCGCCCGGGAGTTCCTTCTGTTACGATCTTTTATTTAGAGGGCTACAATGGCAACAAAATCAAACGCAACTGTGTCACTTGCAGCTGGATTTGGAGTAAAGCTGGTAGAAAGTGTCTGCAAGAAAACATCTGCATGCAGCTTTAAAAAAAAGGCCAATCTGCAAACAGCGGGCATATGTCAACCGAACACCGCCACCTTATTTGTATTTTTCACGGTGGCCAGCACATCCCACTCTCTCTGGGGTTGCTTTGCGCTGTCATTTTAGCTCCTTGGCGGTGGACATACGCAGTCATTCACCGTGGTTGCAATGTTGCTAGGCTACCTCACTTCTCCACTGCTTTCTGTTTGAAAATCTACTGTTCAATAAAGCAGTTCAAGGGAGACCTGTGGGTTTGAATACTGAGTGATATGAACCTGCAGGAGCCACTCACAACACTAATACTTTTTTTTTTCTGTTCCTCCTTGATACTTGTCTTTATTTCTTTCTTGATTTGATAAAACCGCGGTATTACTTGCCTCTAAATACATTTCCTCCGTAATCAAATTCACTCTATACTTTTGTCTAATCTGAGTCATCGGTGTCGTGAATTTTTTTTATTTACTTTGTCACTTTTTTTTTCCTCATCTAGAAGCTATAACTTTAGCCACCTGCTGTTGAAAGCGAAAGGGTGATCGTGTTTTTGCGTGATCTGTCCGCGCTTGTTTATTGGTCTGTTAGCAAAACATCTGATAATATTTATACTTGACTGATTTTTATAAAACACCCAGAAATTAGCCGTTGGATGTAAGGGTGCACCGATAAATTGATGAAATTGTCCAACCAATTTATTATTGGCCCCGATTTCTCTAATTTTGGGTGATCACGATTGGCCAATACTTCCATGAGTAACTGATTGTACACAATTTTTTTATTATTTTGTAGTTTTAACAACAATTGTCTAAACTTCATTTAGATTTCAGAGCACTGGCTCATGGCCAGTTAAAACAAGTTTGCATTGTTTCTAAGATATTGTTCAAGAGTATGTTTTTCAACAAAATAAGATTGGAAAATTAAAAGTGCATTGTGTCCTTATAACACCTGACAGTGTTGTATATAAAACAAAATCGTCAGACTTTTTAGAAATCGATGATCGGAGAAAACGCCAATCGATGCACCCCTAACTGACTAACTTTTCAAGATGGCTGCCTCTGTTGACGTTTGATAAAACAAAAAGGGCTAAGATCAAAGTTCTTGCTCAATAATCCAAGTAAAAACAAAAAATCCAACAAATGTTGTTGCTCCTCGGACTGATGGTCTTTTGGATGAAAGACGAAACGTTTAAACAAAAAAAAAAAAAAAAAAACACGTCCAGAGGACCTGACTTAGCTTTGTTGGATTTTTCTACCTGGATTATTGAGCATGAACTTTGATGTTCCCAGAGGTCGTTCTCATGTAAACAGGGCCTTAGTTTAAAACTGACATGAAAGGCAACGGGAAATTTGTATTGCGTCAAAGATTATTACACTTTCAGTGTTGTTTTGTTTACCATCTTTTCAGCTTCAGATGCCACAGTCAAAAAAAGAACATATCTGGGGGTGAAAGGTGAACAAGCAGGCGGGCATCTTGCCAGATCTCACGCAATTTCATCTTTTTTCTATCCCCGCGCGCCCCTAATAATTATGTGTAAAGCAGTTTGACTCCACACACAATAGAAGGTCAGGCTCCTTGAACTGTGCTGAGCAACACACGCCGACCCCGACGGCAAGCCCACCTGATTTCCCTAGAGTCCCAAAACAAAAACTCATTTGACGACCTTTGACTGATCTCCCTTCCTCCTCCACAGCTAGATTTGAATCATCCCCTCCTCCTCTGAATCCATTACATTTAAAATCCTACTTTCCATGGTTTTATCTGCCAGATAGTTTCCTTGCATTTAAGTTATTTTTTGCACACAAATATACAAACACAAAACTGTGAAAGTAATAAAAACTACCCTTGCTTGTGGAAATGCTTAATGCCTGCTGCTTGGCTTATCAGCGTTTTGAACAAACATCTCGTACAATCTGTTAATAATCAAAGTACGGTATATGTAGCTGTTAGTTAATGTAAAAAAAAAAAAAATCTTATCGTCTGTAAAATTGACTGATTTGTACCTATTTTTCTGTTTCCTAAGCGGTGGTAGCCATCTTGAATCAAACTGACCCAAATAATTAATTATTAGTACATAGATGTGTATCCAGTGATTATTTTCTGAAAGTTTCATTTAAATCCTTCTACTAGTTAATGAAATATTATACTAACAGACAGGATTGATTGTTGAAGGTACTGCTTGAATTAAAGCCCTTGCACAATCTCAGTATTTGTCAATGGTGAGTCTCAGCTACTACCACCCCAAATCTTCGCTCAATATTAGTAAAAGTGGCTTTTGTGTTTGCTAAGGACTTTTTGATAACTTCATTAACATCTGGCCAGTGGTTCACTTGATAGATTAGACACAAGAGGTTACATGATCATCAACAGGGGCGGCTGTGGCTGAGTGGTTAGAGTAGTTGTCCTCCATTGCAAAAGTTGGGGGTTTCGAATCCACCAGCAATCACATGCCGAATTATCCCCGGGTAAGATACTGAATCACTCAGCCTCCGATGTGTGTCCCATCAGTATATGAATGTGATAAAGCTCTGATTAGTCAATTTAGAATGATTTGTTCAATTAGCTTTGTAGAGATCTAGTAGAGTGATGTATGAATGAGTAAACGAGGACACAGATTGTAGTGTAAAGAGCTTTGAGTGTCTTGGTAAGATAGAACGATGCTATATAAGCACAGTCCATTTACCATCATCCACAATTCATGGCAGCAAGTAATAAACATCACTATGACGTAGTCTGTGTTTAATGTCCTATCATCGCAGCAGCAGCTAGCTGTACGTGTTTATCCTGGAATATATTTGAAAATGTCTCCATTAATATTTCAGATGCTCTTCGGCTCGTGGCAAATGGTTTTTATAGCTGTTGGCAAGATTGTGTTGTTGTTTACAGGAACTCATTTGAACACAGGATGCTGACACTTATTGGTGATGGTTTGGAAAGTTAAATGAAAAAGTTAAATGGTTTATGTTTTAGATGTATTTGTTAGAGTCATTAAGGAAAAAAAAAGCAGTCCAGCTACACAGAAGAGTTAACAGTGTTTTGTGGAACTTGTGTGGTCATTTGTTTTTCTGTTTGTAGTTGGCTGCACACTCTGTTTTGGCCTCGAGCAAGGCATTTTATATCGTGCTGCAATCTGTCCGGAAAAAAAATGAGTATAAAATTATTGAACACATTGATTTTTGTGAGTTTTATTGTGCCATCAACTCTTTCTAGAAAACCAACTAATATTTTAAATAAAGCTTTGTCAATAATTCATAGGTTGAACAGTTCGAGGTAACGTCTTTTTATGGTCCAATAGTTTTATAATGTTACAGAAAAGTAGAAGCAGCTCAAGTTTCTAGAAAAATATTAAAACTACAGTTGCCATTTCCAGTTTTCTATATTTTTTCTGTAATCTTGAAGAGGATCAGTCATGTATGATTTTATATCAGGTCAGAAAAATGTTTCAGATCTTTAGTTGTCCAGCTATTGCTATTATATATTTTATTTGCCATTTTCACTGAGTTTTTCACCAAAGAGTTTGGCTATGTAGTTAATTTCCTTCATATTAAAGCATTTTGCTTTTGAGACATTTTGTGATAAGACTAGAATGTCTATTTCATGTGCTTTAAGCAAACTAATGGCAATATGGCTGATTCCCGTTTTATTTAGCAACGTTTTAAATGTTTGCTTGAAACTCTTCACTCATTTTCACTTAAATGACTACTTGTACAGTACGGTATACCACAAAAGGCAGGACAGTATTCAAAATGGGTACCACCCATCCCTGCAGACTGTATACACTTAAAATGGTAAATGGACTGTACTTATATAGCACCTTTCTATCTAGTTAAGATAATCAAAGTGCTTTACAACACAATCTATGTCCTCATTTATCCGTTCATACAGCACTCAACTAGATCTCTACAAAGCTAATCTGACTCAGAGACTAATCAGTGGTTCTTCACATTTATACACCGATGGGACACACATTGAAAGGGTTCCGTGTCTTGCCCAGGGACACTTCAACATGGGACTACTGGTGGAATCGAACCACCAACTCTCCCATTGGAGGACAACTTCTCTAACCACTCAGCCACAGCTGCCTTTTACTTTTGCTTTGTAAAGTCGTAGTATATAGTACTTCACTGCACTTTTCAAACGGTCATGCAGGAACTGTGGCCTCTCGGTGGTCAATGCTGCAATCTATAAGCTTCAGTTTTGAGCCCAGGTTGCGTCTGGAAGAGCATCTGGGATAAAACAATTTCAAAATCTTTCACTGGGGTTTGCTTGCTGTGGCGACCCCTGCACAAAGGAGCAGCCAGAAGAACCTCTCCATTGCCTCCTATGCACTGTAAAGCCCAGTTCGGCCTGAACTGGCCACAGTCGGTACAGCCCCAGTCTTCCCCAGCTCTGGTTTTGTTTCCTTTTAGCTGAGAGCCGCCACGATGTGGGTGGGATCATAATAGCAAGACCGCGCAAATCTCAGCTCAGCAAAAACTTCACCTCGTCATGTGTCCAGGGCACTGGTGCTATCTATTGCATTGACATTTATTTTTTTTTAATTTTTTTTTAAACTGGAGTTCTCACAATCACACAACTGGCCAGAAGCAAGAAGCTGAAGGAAATGGCTGTAAGGAGCTGTCACTGGAAATCCAACTCATCTGTAACGTGACCCCCCGGGGCCAGCGAATCAATCAATTGCCAACAGTCTGCTGACATCAAATCTGCACAAGCCTGACGCGAATGGAACCCCAGGTCTCTGGGTTCCCAAAACCAAGCTGAAACTGAGCCAGACTGTTCCCAATCAACCAGCTCGGGGGAGGTCGAGGTTACCTCAGCAATCTTATACTGTCCAATGCCAACACACAAAACCTGGGGTGGAACCCAGGTCGGGCCAGCCCAGGCTGGGCCGAGCTGCACAGTGCATAAATGCCATATGTGCTGTGTTGCTCCCATTCATGATTTGATGTCAAAGTCGGTCCTCTAATTGTTTTGATAAGCATTTGAAAAACATTTTATTATTTAACTCCCCCTTGCCCCCCCCCCTCCCCATTTTAACCTACAAGCAGTGACACTTTCGTTGGAACAAGTGCATAATTGCACATTTAAGTGCTCTATTTAATGCGCTCGTTTTCAAGCTGTCAAGGTCATTCGCTGGAGTGCCATTAGCGAAGAGAGGGGCTCCTCTTTACCTGGAAACATGGCAGCCGAGTGCTCGGGAGGGGCACACCACAGCCCAGCCACCAACAGACCGGTAGACACAGAAACGCCTGTTTACTTTTACTATAAATGAAGTGGCTGCTTTAATTTATGAAACTATTGTATTTATGATACGTGGCACCCCCTCGCTTAACAGTCACATTTTCTCCGGTAATCAAGGTGAATGGATAATGGCTCTCGTGAGTCTTAGGAGCAGGTTAAAGTGGTAAGGATTGGAGAGTGGGATGTGTGGTGGTGGTGGGGGGGGGGAAGCTGACATCGTGAACCCCCGATGGCCTTTTGCTGGGTCGTCATGGCAACATCTTGCTCCGTCGATAATGAGGCACGAGTGAACTGTTAACAGAATACTGATTTTGGGTTTGACATCATCCCTTCATATCTGTCAGGAGGTGTTAATGAAATATGAGGGTTTTTTTTTTTTTTTTTTTTCAAACTTGAGTGAAATTTCCATTCATGAAACAGTTGTGCCACTGAGGTAACTGGGAAATTTCTGGTAACTATGTGGGGTCAACATTTCTGAGGTAGTTGTAACAAACAAAACAAACACGTACTTAAAATAATTGACCTAACAAAGATAAATTTACACCCTGCAAGTTTGGTTTCTAAACATCTGCATTTGAATAATAGAAAAAGGCATGTACCTTTCATCTGTTCATGTAAGTATGAATTATTAATGAAGATGCCAAAAACACTGGGCGGTAAGGGGGTGACAGGAACATAAATGTATGGCACAGTAATGGCAGGGACACTTTGGTGGCCTGATATGAGGGGCGGTGGTTGGCAAAAAGTTCAGCTTTACCATAGGAACAGAGTTTTTTTTTTGGTAGGGCTGTGTCATCGAATCCAAATTAACTATAGCTCTACTTTTCAGATCATTGCTGCATTTCGTGTTGTAAATGATTAGCGCATTAGCAGCTTAGTGAGGGGACTAACTCGCAGCATTCTACCTCTTAAGTGAGTGAACAGCATAGCTGTGAGGCCTAATTTATGGCACCGAGAGCTAATGAGTGGATGCTATGGTGAGAAGGTGAGCAGAGTAATAAGTATAGACATTACACAGTGTTGAGACAGGGCTTATTTTATATTTTCACAGAACGTTGGTTTCTTTGTCAGAAGTTTGTTACAGTATTTGGCAAATCTAACATGACAGTTCCACCTTCTTTACTGGTCCAAATTAATTAATAATAATATTTACCTAACTAAAGAAGCCAGCAGATTGAGTTGACTCTTCACTTAGTTGCAGTCTCGCATCTTGAGCAAGCATATTGGCAACAGTGGAAAGGAAAAACTCCCTTTTAACAGAAAGAAACCTCCAGCAGAACCAAGCTCGGAACAAGCGGTCATCTGCTTCAACCAGCTGGGTTCGAGAGGAACAGGAAGGAGGAACGAACAAACAGAGAATGACAGGTCCAGGTGTACCCTCTATTGGAAGAATGACAAAAAATATGTTAAAGATACAAATAATTACAAATTCAAACAAGTGGAGTAGAGCCAGTAAAGACAGTGGCAGAGTGAATAAATGTGGTCAGCAGTCTAAGCCATCTTCCTCCTGGAAACTCTAGGAACCACAAGTAAGCCTGCAGTGTAAGAGCAACATGCTCTGTTAAGAAAATATGGAACAACAAGATCTGTAATATAAGATAGTGCTAAGTTGTTGAGGGCTTGTTTGTTAGAAGTAAGATTTTGAATTGTATTCTGGACTTGACATGGAGCCACTGGAGAGAAGCTAAAACTGGAGACATGTTATCTCCTATCAACTCTCATTAAAACTCTGGCAGCAGCATTTTGGATCAACTGAAGATTTTCTCAAGGATTTTTTTTTTGGGACAACCAGATAATAAACAATTGCAAGAGTCCAGCCTAGTATTAAATGCATGAACCAGTTTTTCTGCATATTCTTTGGACAAGATGTTTCTAATTTTAGTGATATATTGCAGGTGGAGGAAAGCCGTCTTGGTAACTTTTTTTTTTATATGGGGATCAAAAGACATCTCCTGATCAAAAATAACATCAATATTTTTAACATTAGAACTGGAGGTCAAAGTAATGACAGCCAGATGAAGTCAAAGGCTGCAAAGTTTATTCCTAAGATGCTCAGGCCCAAAAACCATAACCTCTGTCTTGTCTGAGTTTAAAAGCAAAAATTTAAAGATCATCCAAGTTTTTCACATCTTTAAGACATGCTTGTTACATGACAGCTCTCTCTTGTAAATGTCTCCAAGTCTCAGTGGGAACCAACCTGTATAAATAAAGGTCTAATAATAAATAACGGTCTCATAATTGTAGTCTGAGTAACTGATTGAATTCATCAGGTTTCATGGACAAATATAGTTGAGTATCATCTGCATAACAATGAAATATTATTCCATGTTATTTAATAACATTACCTAATGGAAGCATTGAACCCTGTGAAACTCCATGATCAACTTTGATGTATGAAGAAGATTAATCATTTCCAAACAATAATCAATGCTTATAATATAAACCATTTTAGAGCTGTTACTGTAATTCTAATATCATATTCAAGTCTCTGTAATAGAATATTGTGATCAACTGTATGAAATACAGCACTGAGGTCTAACAGGACCAGTGTAGACACAAGTCCATTTTCAGAGACCATGAGAAAATCATTAGTAACTTTCACCAGTGCTGTTTCTGTGCTATGTTGAGCTTTAAACCCTGACTGAAATTCCTCAAATTATTTCTGTCCCACAATTGTTTAGCAACTATTTTCTCAATAATTTTTTTTTACGTGAATGTTAGATTATATATAGGTTTATAAGTGGCCAGGATTCCTGAATCAGTATCAGGTTTCTTAAGTAAATGTTTAATTACAGCAATGTTAAAAGTACTGTGGTGCATAACCATTTATTAACCACCTTGGACTTGGCATCCACATATGTGGACAACCTGGCATCCACATATGCAAGAGTTCGGGTCTTAATAGGTTAAAGACAAATTAAGTAGATCCAAAATGTGGATATTAATTAGGGGAAATACCTCTTTAAACAGTCTGGTTTGGATGAAGCTATTATTTCTGATAATTCAGAGAGCTCAACAGGACAAAAACAATTCAAACATAGATCAGGCTCTAGTGATATTTTTAAAGTTGTCTCATCTGACAGGGAATCATAAGCAAGAGTAGGAAGGATGGTTTGAATTTTCTTTCTAACTGAAATAATTTTATTTATAAAGAATCTCATGAAGTCATCACTGCTTA
>JAVCKU010000161.1:8007440-8018702 GCA_032273985.1 Hypsolebias coamazonicus | reverse complement strand
TAGTTGAATGATACAACATATATATGTTGTGCCACTTTATGCATAGTTCCAACATCATGTCACACACACTTTAAATGAAAGTTGGTACATCGCTTTTTTCAAGTTGTCATGCTCACAGTGTGATGAGCGTATGAAAGGTATTTCCAGTCACCACTTCTTTGCTCAGGAAAAAGGACAAAAAGAAGTTTGGGGGAAAACATGTAGCCAATAATATGTAATTTGGACCTTTTGGACACCTTTTTATTATTACAAATTTGATCTTTTTCATGATGCAAAACTCACTACAGTATTCCTGATTGAACTGTGCGCTCTGAATGAAGCCCTATTTGAATTTTCCCAAAGTTGCACAAGGTGTAGCAAATCAAAAACTGACAGAAACTAAAGAATAGCGAGCAAAAAGGTAAGAACAGTGCTTCAGAGCATTAACACTGGCAGACTTAACAGCTGGCCTTTTATAGAAACCACAAACTTACACCACACTTCTGTGCTTTTTGTTTTTTTGAAGTCACAATCCTATAGATCTAAGCAGCTGCTTGTAGTAACAACTGTCACAGATTTGTACATGCTGGAAGAAGATGATCCCCTGCAGAGCGTTCCCAGAGGAGGGACTTCGTTATTAATGGTTCGAGACACCCTGCAGACAAGACGCAGAGGGGGAAAGTAAGTGGCTGCGTAAACTAAGTGTATAAGTGTATATGTGTTGATGTGTGGCCAGCTCATCCTCATGGCCTGGCCAGGAGAGACATGACCATATGTGGAGGCCAGGCTTGGTCTCAGTGAGCGCCTGTGAGGACATGGCCAAACCTCAACTTAATTCATCTCTTAATCCCCTGTCTCAGCACGGAGTTGCATATGGCACAGTTTGGCTGGGTGGGACGGAAACGTTACAAACGACTGCACCTTCAGTTTGAGTTGTCACTCAGACAAGAGCAACAATGTCACAGAGGAAATGAAAGAATGATTATGTTCAAGTAGACGGCGAGATGTGAAGCGACAGACATATCCTACTTCTTAAAGAGTGTGGAATTTTAATGAAGAGCAAAGCGTGTGTGTACACATCTGTGTCTTTGTGTGCATGTGAAACTGTCTAGCGCCAAACAAGGAGCAGCCTTTAGGGAAGACATCGGCTCTGTCTAATCTCTGGCTGTGAGCCATTTTCAGTAACAAACACTGAATCATGCAAAACATGTCACTAGGACAGCACAAAAGATCATCTGCACCCCATTAGGCTTTCACGCCTTGATTCATAAGGAAACTTTCCTTTCACTGTAATTAGTTCAGCAGTAAGTTAAGAAGAATAGTTAAACCTCAAACAAAGGAAAACCAAATCGCTCTGACAGGAACACCACCAGAGGCATGGTGAAAACCAACACGTGCTTGATAAATGGCAAATAAAAGTAGTGTCAGTATGGTTTGTCCATAAAGATATTACATAAGTTAAGATTTAAAAAAATTAGTTGAAATTTTGTGATTAATCAAAATACATGTATACAAAACAAAATAGTGTCATTTCTCAGCTTTATTTTATTTTAAATTAAATTATGAATATACAATTAAACTGCAAATAAGACAGAAAATAATTACCCCAGCTATTTGGCAAATGCATGATGGTTGTACCGTGCAGTGTACAGTAATCCAAAATTAAACTCATAAAAGTTTATCCTAAAAATGTGTATTTTTTTTCTATAGCATGCTTAAAAATAAATATCACAGAAAAGGCTACAATCAAGTTAAAACAAGAAAAGGCCTTTTTATAAAAGCTATGATGGTATTCAAACTCAACTTGAGTTATAAGCCAATGAGTATTCAGACTCAATTTTTAAAAGCCAGTTTTATAAACGCTACAGTCAAAATATCGAAGGGCAGATCACTTCATAGTCCGGTCCAACAACCCTCTTTGATCAAGAGCTACAAGCTACAAGATTGCACCACGCTAGAATACAACCACCACAACCTGTGAGTGTGAGGAGTTGTAGCATAGGCATGACGCCAACATGTCCAGCCCTGCTTCAAATTCTTGGC
This sequence comes from Hypsolebias coamazonicus, assembly GCA_032273985.1. Lineage (NCBI taxonomy): Eukaryota > Metazoa > Chordata > Actinopteri > Cyprinodontiformes > Rivulidae > Hypsolebias > Hypsolebias coamazonicus. Next base: position 8,016,680 of record JAVCKU010000161.1, on the reverse strand, counting down.
CACCAAGCCATGATGGTGCATGTAAGTCCCATGTTATGGATGCACGACCAGTACACTCCCCCACCGTCCTAAACTCTGACTGTCACCACAGCCAAAACCCACCATAACCTTTCCAGAGAAGATGTAACATGCTCTAAATTCGTTATAACCTGAGTCTCTTCAGGGTGAACGAGGGCCTAGATGTTTTCTCTTATCTGGAGTAAGAGTCCATTTCGAGAGGACAGTTTTGATAAGGAATTCAACGAGAAATGTAAACTGAGCAATAAAAAATATCTGAATACTGTTCAAACTGGGGATCAGTGTTCATCAGTACTTTACTATCAATCCATCCATCCATCCATCCATCATCTTGCACTTGTTCTCAAGTTGGGTTTTGGCTGGGCAGCAGCTTGAGCAGGGAGGTCCAGACATCTCTTTCCACAGACCCCTCTCCAGGGAGGACTTCAAGGTGTTCCCAGACCAACTGAGAAACAGTATGTCCAGCATGTCCTGGGTCTTCCCTGTGGTATCCTCCCAGTCAAACATGTCTGAAGCATCTCCCTAGAGAGGCGCCTAGGAAGCCTGAACCACCTCAACTCCTCTCAATGTGGAGGAGCAGCGGTTCTACTCTGAGTCTCTCCTGAGAACTGAACTTCTCACCCTGTCTCTAAAGGACAGTCTAGATACCCTGCAGAGGAAACTCTTTTCAACTTCCTGTATCCACCATCTCATTCTCATTCATGCTGGGGCGGCCGTGGTATAGTGGTAGTGGCGGCCGACCCCCGATCGGAAGGTTGGAGGTTCGAATCCCAAGTTTGCACACCATGTGTCGTTGTGTCCCTGGGCAAGACACTCAACCCCGAGTTGCTCCCAGTGGGACTGGCTGGCCCCTTGCATGGCAGACTACCGCCACCGGTGTATGAATGTGTGTATGAATGGGTGGATGGCTGGTGCTGTAAAGTGCCTTGGGGCCCCTCATAGGAGGCTGGAAGGCACTATATAAGTAAGCTCCATTTACCACCTCCCTAGCGAGGTGCTTTGGGCATGTCCAACTGGGAGGAAACCCAGGGAAAGACCCAGGACACACTAGAGACTATATCTCTCGGTTGGCCTGGGAACACCTTGGAATCCTCCCAGAAGAGCTGGAAGAGGTGGCTGTGGAAAAAAAATGCCTGGGCCTCCCTGCTCAAGTTGCTGCCACCACAACTTGACTTTGGAACAAGCAGAAGATAATGGATGGAAGTCAGAAAGTGTAAGAAATATGAAATGACTTTGCCTATTGGTGACCTCTGAAATGAAATTGCGACTGACTGAAGACAGAATAGAGAAATGCTGCAAGCATATTGAGACTTGACACTGTCTGAATAAATGGTGACCAGTTTGCACCTACGTCGCCAGAACATATGGCAAACGTCATTCATAGTTAATTTGTATGCAAACGTCACATATACATTATTAGTGAAACTAAAATACATATTTTCTTTTTTTTTTTTTTATCAAATTTTGTTGGTCTAAATTTGTTTCCAACATTCACTTTAGACAAATGACTTCAATAGTTATTTTATTTTTTTTTTGTCTTATGCTTTTGGGGTAGGGGGAATGGTGGTGCAGAGGTAGAGAAGGTGAGCCTGCAATCGGAAGATCACTGGTTCAGCTCCTTGTATTGACAACACCAAAATGTGGGTAGGAAAGGTGAAGGTGAAGCATCCACATCACCTCCACCCTTATTTGCCCCACTCTGGGCCCATGACCAAGACCCCTAACCCCCATCATCTGCTCCCCAAGGCACCCTAGATGGCAGCTGTCTGATCCACACAGAGGGCCATGGTAGCTTGGTGGTTTGTGGATGTATCAGGAAGGGCATCAGGCGTAAAAACAATTGCCAAGTCTTTGTGCAAGTTACTTCACTGTGGCGACCCCTGAAAAAGCCATCAGCCAAAAGTAGAAGTCGTCTTGTGTTTTTGGGATTTTTTACACACAAAGAGACTGTGTAAATAATTTGATTGTTGCATTGACAGATTTTCTTCTTCACATTTAATAAACAGTTTAAACCTTAATACGTAATCATATGTCTGCCTTTGTGAAAGAGGTGAAGAAAATATAAGACCAGAGTAAAGTGAATGTTCAGTTAGCAATTTGTTTTTATCCTATACAGTATTTCCTAGTACAAACGCCAACAACCTTGTCTACTGGGTTTTTACTTTTTATACAGTTAGAATAAAAACACAACTATAACCTATAACTATTGCATTAAACTGTTTCATTTTAAAAGGCTAACTTATTGATTTCTCCTTAGTCACTTGAGCATACATTAGCATTAACAAAGGACGTGTCACACCCACACTCTTTCCTCTTGCAGGAAAAACAAACATTGCACCTGCACAAGTGTCCAAATCCCCCGTTAGTGAACACAAATGGGAACCTTTAGTTTGGTAACTTTAGACATTAGTTCTGTCATACTGAGAAATCAGATAATTTGACATATGTGATAAAGATTAACAATGATCCAGAAAATGAGACGAGTTCAAGAGGTGTATTTATGTTGTTGAGCAATTGGTTCAGCATGTAATTTATTCAATGACTCACTTGTACTTCTCAGCTTCTGCACTACATGAGCCACTGCATCAACAGAGTGCATTTTCTGTACTTCGTTCTGTGAAAATCTGAGAATAGAAGCCTTGATTCCTAAAGGAAGTGGGCTGAAAGCATAGCACATCCAGCTGCTGGATGAAATGCCTCTTCAACACAGGTGCAACACCTATGTGAACCCCATGAACCTCTGGGTTTTTAAGAGTACAGCGTCATCAGATGCTTCACTATTCATGTTCAGACTCAAAACCGTGTGTACACTTTGTTAATAGCAGATGTCTTCATGGAGAAACACACTGCTGGCATGTGTGTTTGACGCACACTGATTACATAAAGTGCAGTGAGCCTAAATATTGTAAAACCTAGTTGTGCAGAGATGTTCCGCCTGTAAAGATTAGCTCCACTCTTCATCTTGTATGTGTAAAATAAATGGTTTTAGACATAAATCAAAAAGTCTAAACTAGTAAAATACCCAATACTCACCACTGAATGTGTTTTTGTTATTTTGATGATTCAAGGCCTTGGTTCTATTGGTTTGACATCTTAGAGACAAAAATAACCAATAATTTTCCACTGCCATAAATCTGATGATCATGGAATGGCCCATGTGTACTTGGTTTTTGTTACTGTTACACATTTCCTGGTATAATCTTCTACCTAGTCAGGACTGGCAGTCCCTATAGGAACCAAAATCCTGGTCCTATATACTGACCATTGCTTTTGGGTTTGGAATTAGGTTAAGGGCTGAGGTCTGAATGGAGTTCAGGTTAGGGTACATATATGCACTGGTAAATGGTTTTGGGTAAAAGTTAGGGTAAGATTACAGTAAATAAAAGGAAGTTAATTCGATGTCCTAAAATGGATAGATACACAAACTGTTGTGTTTGTTGGTAAAAAATCTCATGAACAGTCAACAGATTTGTCATTTTTGGCAAAAGTATTTTTAACCCAGAACTCAAATTACTGAAACTGAAAAGAATCAGACGGAGACAGTGGTAAAAGCATTTTGGTTTTTTACAAGGATTGTGGGGAAACAAGGGACTTGAAGATCTACAGAGGATAACAAGAGGTGAATTCAGGTGATCCAGATTATTGGTTTGGTTACTGATGAATTGCTGTCTTTTAATTGGTGAGTATAATTCCAGGCTTGGAGGATTACTGACAGGACTTAAGGTACTGGGCTCATGACTTAAGGTACTGTGCTCAGGGGATGGTCTTTAGGTATGGTGGAAATCAGGTACTACGAATTTGAGAGCAGGAAGGCTGATAGAAAAAGTTTGAGTTGAGGTAACCTGATTTGTTTTTTCTAACCCTAACTCCTTTTCTCCCACTTCGGAGCTTCTCAGGAGAGAACGAGGAAACAGGTATTTATGGAGGCCCACAAAGTTTCTGCAGAACATTGGTAAGTACACAAATTCTGTGTGTTGTCACAGGGGCTAAAATTCACAAGCGTTGTCTGTTGATCACTGCGAAGTAACCAGTGGCTCCTGGTATGACTCCGCCTTAAGAGGAGAGGCAATTGGCTGTCATGGAAGACAACTGGGAATTCACTGGCCCCGCCCACTCACAACACCTGCAGAAACAGAAGTGAACGACAGAGAGAGGTAGAACCACATAACCTTAACAAGATTTTAATGAAACATTTAAGTTGTGCTATTTTTTGACCAAACAATATAAAAATTGCTACCTTTAGTTAGCAAAAGCTAATTGTATCTTGCACAAATTGACAACTTAGTCATGACATCTACTCACAGTAAAAGTAAATAGAGTATAATTGTATGGGTCTCTTCACCAGCATGAAGAATCTTCACCAGCACGTATGGGGCTCTGTGCATTTTTTTTAACAAAAAATGAATTTACACCTGAAATTGAAACATTTAGGCTTTACCCTGCTCAAGGTGCACACAGCTGTTCAACTTTAGCAAACATAAATGGCTATTACTCTTCCAGTCACATAGATATTAGCTGAGAATTGGTGCAGTAGTAGCTGAGGGTCAATATCAACAGTATGTTCTAAGCTCTGACTGATTGTGCAAGAATTTGTTTAAAACTTGCAATAACTGTTATGGTCAACCATGTTTCAACCATTTAGCAAAATACCTCATGAATCACTGAACGGATTTTAATAAAACTTGCAGAAAGTAATAACTGACTGTACATCTACAACTACGCAACTTTTAAAATCCATCCAATTCACGACGGCCACCGCAAGTGATCATCCATCCATCCATCCATCCATCCATTTTCTTTACCCGTTTCTTCCATTTTTTTAGGGTCACGGGGGTGGGTCAGATCCAGAGTGATCAACATTAGCAAATACAAAAACTGCTATAACTCAGCTGATTTTACCGATATTGGGCTAAAACTTGGTATGGTAGTCGCTAAGAGGCATCCTCAACCCATATATTAAGCACAAGTAGCTTTTATATCTTCTTTCTCTAAAACATGCAACGAGTCAACTAAGTTCCTTCAAATAACTCTCAGAGTCCCATGGGTTAAAGATTGCCGAATTTCCAAATGGACAAATGCTTGTGCTAGCGGTATGAACAAGATCGTTTACTTGGTTAAAGCAAACAGGTTTGATCTGCCAGGTGCTGTTTGTGCTCATTCACCAAAAATACACACAGACCTTGGACATTAAAACATATTGGCAGGAAGATTGTTCTACAGTTTGTGAAACTGGGCCTCACCTACGTGAAATGTTACCATCTGGCTGTGATGACCCTGAGAGTGGAGCATGCTTTCTCTGTCGGCAAACACAGGTGTGACCTCCAACTCTGACAAGCTACCACGAACGGTATTTTATATATTTGTGTTGTTGAACTGTTTTTTGCTCCCCTATCATTTTTTTTTACACGAAATCTACTGAAACTGATTATTTTGGAAAGAAATGACAGGGAAAAAACATTTTTAGACAATGTTATGTGAAAGTGTTATGAAAAATAAGCATCTTACCTGTTGTAGAAACTTTCTGAATGATCTCAGTTTAGATAAAATGTTTAATCCTTACCAGGTTGATGAGCCAACAGCTAGTAAGACCAAGACAAAAATGGGTTGCTACCATCATAAAACAACTATAACTTCAAAACCAATATTGCCGTTCACACAAATTCTGTTTCATAAACCATTCCATTACAGTCAATGTTGAATTTCAAGATAATTTATGTAGAAGTTTAGTTATTTACCAATGTACACTGTAACGGCCCATTCCCAGTAACATTCCATGTGAAACAGGCACAGCAAAACAAACAAAATATGTTAAATGTACTCAGAGTACAGTTCATATGGGAAGTAAAGCAGTGTAGGAACTGGTAACATCATGTTCTATTAATGAGTAATATTATTTAAGACAATTTAACATTGTTTTGAGTAGGCTAAGCTGTGACCACCACCTTGAATATGGTTAATACAAAAAAGATATTTAGTTGTAGACGTACACCCGATGACCACTTTATGAAAATTCCAATAGTCCAATAGTTTATTAAATATTTTGCTAACAGAAAGACCTAGTTGACTCCATTAGTTATTGCCAATGTTTTGAAAGCAGATTCAGGCAGGTGTATTAGTGGTTGGGGCATGTGTTGCAGCTTAGTCTTAGCTCTCACCACACCAAATTTAAACTTTATATCTATACATTTGGTTAAGTTATAATCAAAATTTTGTTTGCTAAATTTGCTTAGCTGTGGTGGCCATTTTGAATGCGACTGACTCTGAAAGTTCATCAGTTTATCATTGTATGTTCAACCTGTGATTACTTTGTGGAAGTGTTGAGACAAATGTGTATTTTCATGCATTCATCATGCGTCATCTGTGTTCTACTTAAAGAAGGAGATTTAGACATCATACTCTGTTCTATTTACTGACTGTGAACGATAAACGGCCCCATGTAATCATTCGTACTGTGACCAGTCAGTGAGAAACAGAAAGAACTGGTTGTTTTTGATATCCTCAAGGGTTGATTATATTGATATGATAGAGTTAATATGATATGGCGACGTGTCTCAGGCAGAGTCCTTGACTCAGATCCATTCCTTCCTGTCTGCAAGCGGACCTTTCGATGATGGCTTGGACATGGCGGGGAGGAGCTGAGGTCTGGGCTGGAGGTTATTCTATAAAACTAACTTGGCCAGACCTGTGAATTAGAACACGACAGGGTTTCACATGGATGAGATCACTGGTAACAGTGTAATCTTGTAATTGCATGTTCTGTGAATGTTGGACTTCTCTCCAAAGCTTTGTAAATAAATCTGATGAACTACACCTTGGCCTGTTCTTGGAATCTCCTTTTATCCATGACAGAAGTTTCACTCAAATCTACCCCACTGGTTCATGAGAGATTTTGCTAAAAGTACGGACAAACAATCTTATGCGTGCACAAGACACACTGCTCTACCTGGTGGTAGATGGGTTAAAAGCAGAGATTCAGTTTTGCAATTGTTTGGGAACATACAATGATGACAATTCATACACATTATTAATATATTATTATTGTTATATAATAGTATTATATTATATTTATTACAAGCAGAATTTAAAACCTGCTAAGTTTAAAGAATAAAGGCCTAAATAAACAGCAGCGTATACAGTGCTTAGTGGCACTTATGTTAACTAAAATGCTTTACAAGAGGCTGTTTCCAAGTACAATCTATTCAAACCCCCAACTCTGCGTGCTGGCTTTGGTCCATCCGGCCCAGATCAGCCATTCCATTGGCTCATCATCGACAGGAAGTGTGTGCCTGCTGAGAGAGGCACTTTCCCTCCCGATTCTCGATCTGACATTGGGACGGACAACAAACAAGTCTTTTCCACAGGGAGTGCAGCGCTCCATAATCCATACTGACCTTCCTTGGCTGCGATTCAGCTTTATTTTTAGTCGGGCTTGAAAAGGACAAACGTAACCACATGTTGTCAACGTGGAGAGCATTGCAACAATTTTCCCAGCAGGGATCCACCCCATCGTTGCTTTTATTCGGATCCACTGAAACAAAGTATCGATTTTGTTCTTTGATGCATACACATGGATTCTTTCTAAACATCCATGAGAAAGTGAGGAAAAAACAAACATGCAAAAAGTATATTTTTTTAATCATATAATAATAAATGCATGAAAAAGTAACTTGTTGCATTATGGATGTTATCTTCCTATAGAAAAGTAACACATTGCTCAGCGTTTCTGTTTTTCAGTTGTTAAAGAATTGTTTTGAACAACAATGTTGGGAAGACCATGACAAACTGTTTTTTCTTATCATTAACATTTAGATCACATACTTTCTAATATAAATAATGTCTCCATCTGTCTTTGTCACACATTTCCTAGTTAAAAATATATTCAGATGATTTGATATCAGGCTACATTCTTAAAACGTGGACGCATTCATCTTAAAGATGATCTTAATCTGGTACAAATAAATAAATGTACATCCTCCATCTTGCAGTGGATAAACAGCTTTTTTGCTGCTCTTAAAGATCTTCAAAGTAGTTAAAATAAAAACTAACTTGATGCCTACAGTTTGACAATAAATCTTAGTTTATTGGTAGAGCTTTGTGCACACGTCTCACAACCACGCCCATTTTTAGCTAATTATCTGTCAAACTGACTGAGTTATGGTCATTTTTCTGTTAGAAATGTTAATAAGTTGTCGCGTCCATTATGAATCAAGTTGACCTCAAAAGTTATTCAGATGTAGATGTACATCCAGTGATTCCTTACAGAGAAAGTCAAAATCTTTTTCAGTGAAAGATATTTTGCTAACAGACAGGCAGAGGTTACACTTAACAGGTTAATCATTCATATATGCACATCTAATAAACAGATTTTAATAATTTCAATGAAATCCATGCTGTGGTTCATGAGCTAGTTTGCTTAGAGTCAATATAACACATGCACACACAGACATAGGCAACTACATTATCGCCTGTTTTCATGGTACTGTAATGAAACAAAAGATGTTTTTGAATGAAACATGTTTCCTCTGTATGTAAAATCTTTACCAGTAGTATAGATTATTGTTTTCAATCCTTACCCTGGACAAATGATATGAAACAAAGGTAATACAATAATTATTGTAGGAATATTGTAAACTGGCAAAAAGGAAAGCAGAACACCTTTCCCAGAATGAAATTACTGCTGCAGTATGCGTGTGTGTGTGTGTGTATGCGTGCGTGTGCGCATGTATGTGCCAAGTGACGCTGCACTGCTTTCAAGCCTCGGAGAGAAGAAAGTAGAGAACCAAGAAATGGAGGACAGTGGGTGTAAATGTTAAAATTACCATATTGATGGATGCTACAAAATAGGGGCTTCATCTTTTTCATCTGAATTTCAATGACGCATAATCACAGTGGTCATTTTCTTACCATATTTGCATTGTTTCCAGAAGCAGTCAATTTTTTAGGTCAATTCACCGAGAGAAGTTTTTTCCTTTTTAATGCAAGTCAAGATTAAGTGTCAGAGAAGAACTATTTTTTAAATTATAATTCGGTGAAGAATATCAAGAAATGCCCACTTTATGTGCTGAAACGTCTAAATACTACTTTGTTGATGGATTGTTTCTTGTAGTTACCTACGAAAGTGCTTATTCAATAATCAGTAAGACATGAATTATGCGCTTTTAAAGACATTAACTTAATTTCAAAAGAACTTGCCTGTTTTGGGGGGGCGGGGGGGGGGGTGCC
>JAVCKU010000161.1:7832066-7844395 GCA_032273985.1 Hypsolebias coamazonicus | reverse complement strand
TCCCATTGAGGTTATCTATAACTTCAACACACATTTCAGTTTCCCCAACATGCATTTCAGTGAACAAGTAGTTTAATGCTGAAAACAAACAAAAGTCATGCTTAAAAGATTGAAAGAATGGAGTACAGTATATAATTTGGTCACAATAAAGTGCAGCGCAAAACACCCAAGACAAACCTTTTAGGAACTTATTGAGCAAAGTGCAGTGATTACCGTGGCAACCTCGTTTTCTGGTACCCCTCTTAACCTGCCGTAAAACTCCAGGTGCTCTCGTCCCGTCAGAAGGTCGTTGATGGCATCAAACTGCGGACAGTAGCCCAGGTTCTGGTGAACGTAGCTCATCTCTGTTCGTATGCTGAGAAAAACAAAATGTACTGTTTTTCAGTTTGAATGCTGTTCAGTTTTAAAGATATTTGAGGTCACAATGAAGGGACAGATCAGATATTTTAAACAGTTTTTTTTGTCTTGTGGAAAGGTTATGGACACAAACTGGTATGCTGATGACAACCCCCCCCCCCCCCCATCCACACACACACCTTGCTGAGGAATTTGAATAGCGAATGTTTGTATTTTTCAAAGTGAGTGGTGTTCTGGACTGCAATCAAACAGGGAACACAAGAAAACCTTAATGTTTCAGATATTCAAGTGAGTACAAGTTACACTTTGTATAAGGACAGATCGGTTTTTTTTTTTTGTTGTTGTTGTTGCTCTTTTTTGCTTGTCTGAGGTGGTGCCAAATGTTGGATCCTAGTGACCTGAGGGAGCAATTTTATCCACCACCAGGTGCAAAGGCAGAGCCAGTGGGTGGCCAACGGTGGTCTTGGCCGCCATAGATTAATATTTGGTCACCCAAATTATTTGAGGAAACTATACTTTTAAGCAATATAAAAACTAGAAAGTACAGTATAGTTTCCTCAAATGACTGGGGTAGTCGGGTTACATAAATATAAGGTGGTGGTCATCTTAGATTTGAATTGGCAACAGAATTTTAGAAATGAACCTTTCTTATGCCTAGATGCAGCCACACAGCAAAATAGAAGTCAATATCTTACCTATTTTTCAAGTTATCGTGCTCAGAATATTCACGAAGTGCAGGGTATTTCCGATCTCCCTTTTTTCCTCCACGACGGGAGACAACAATAATGCTGCAGCTATGGCTGAGCATGGATCTGCTGAAGATTTTTTTCCTGTTTAAACGGAGTCATCCCTTTCCACTGTCACCCATATGCTTGCCTTTTTATATACAGTTCTACTGTGTACTTTTTAAAAATGTATTTCTATGTATTTGGCAGCCAAGCTGAACTCTGGTCACTGATATTTATAATTCCTCTTGATGAAGACGGACACTTTCTTTCCCCCTCCTGCCTCCCTCCTGCTTTTGCTCTTGTCCTGTGAATCTGTTGTCCACCCCCCGCACCCAAAAACATCTGTGAACCCTTATCAGAGCTGAGCCGGCTGATAGACACTGTGGCTTCTTTATCAGGACTACAGAACGTTCTCGTAGCGTTCACGGACAATCCCACTGCCTTTGTCACCCCCCCCCACCACAAAATACTGTATCTTACAACAATCAATGTTGCTTTATGCTGAGGTAGTTTGTTGCTACCTTACACTGTCCTCTGTGTAAAGGACAAAGTGTGAGAGAACTTTTTGTATAGATTCTTTCCTTGTGTTTTTCTTCCCTTTTCTTATCTATGCGATAAGGGCAGCATTTCACGATGAAGCTGCAGTCCCCGTGCACTTCTGTCTACCGTTGTTGGATGGCTACACTGGAATGTATTTTTGCTGCGCTTAACTATGCAATGACAATAAAAGTTGATTCTGATATAAAGTGGGGCCTGGTTGGTATAAAGACTGTATTAATTATGCAAAATTTCTCCAAACTACACATGTTTAGAGCTATATACAATAGGTAAGATATTATTTTTTCATCACTTTTCTACTGAATCATTCTTCAGAAGATCTGAACTGTTGCTTTCAATGCCTTATGAAGATTAGAACAGTTAGAAAGTAGAAAAGCAGTGATGAGTTCATATTGAAATGTGATGTAAACTGACTCAAGTCATCAAATATTCAAAATAACTTGATGAGAAACTGAAAACCAGAGCTGACCCAGTAAAAACTCGTGTGTCTCACTGGCACATACTCATGCAAAGATGCAAAATGAATCAACTCACATTATTTAGTCTCAATGAAATGTCAAAGCATTACTTTTGCAACAAACAAAATCCAACACACATAAAATCCTGTTCCTGCCACACACAGTTTTATTTCATCTTTTCACAGCTCCTTTGTTTCCAAAGATTATATTCATTTTCTAAATGTTATTCTGCGGGAGGAACGGTCAGCCTCGGGCAAGCGAAATGTGTCTTGATGCGTCTTCAAACTGATAAATCCCAACAAGTCTCTGTCAAACTGAAAGCTCCAGTTATCTAATATTGTGTTTTGTTCCTGCTTTGAGAAAAGTTCATGGTAAGTGTCTGTGCTGGCATTTAGCTGAGGCACGAACAGGCCACCGGAACATTACTGACAGAACTAAAGAAAAAAAAAGAAATGTAAGCTTTAACCCAGCATATTTGTATTAAATTTATTATTAAACTAAATAAATTTAAGGTTGTATATGTAAATTCAAGGATTACTTTCAGAGTTTAATTCAAATACGTCCATTGGTTCAATGGATATTTTACTAACTGACAGACAAACATGCAAATTGTCCACTTGTCTTAATGAAAGATGAACAATAAGGAGAAAGCTGTGCTCAGAAAATCATAGGGTTTTAAATGCAGTGCACACAGTGTGCTTTAAAACACAAAATAAAAATTGGCCCTTCAGCTGACACATCATTACAGATTTATTAATGTTTTCTTTAAAACTAAAGGTAAAACAGGAATTTTTAAAGTTCATGTCATGCAAAATAACAAAAACAAAACAAAACAAACAAACAAACAAACAAAAAAAACAACATATAGTAAAACTAACAATGCCAATGTTCCCTGTCACTGAGGGATTTGAACAGTGACATGAGTGTTTTTTCTGGACTGGAATTAAACAGAATGAAAGTTAACCTTAATGTCTTTGGTTCAATGTAGTCAATAAGGCAGGAGTTACACTATGTAGAAGAACAGACAGTTTTTTTAATGTCCAAGGTAGAGTGATGGGTCCTGTCAAGTAGAAAGCACAACGAAGCCACTACCAGGTGCAACGGTGGCGCCAGGAGGTAGCCACTGGTGGCCTTGACTCTCTCTCTCTCATTCCTGGCATGGCACTCTCCCCATCATGCTAGAAGATCACACTAGGCTAGTATGATGCTGCCGCTGAGGACCTCAAGTCAGTGGTAGGTTGCTTCCACAGCCTTGCTAGGATTGCAGCAGTTATTATGGTAAGTCTAGTTTCAAATTCTCAATGATCAACCCCTGTAGCCCATCGTCATTAAGACACTATCACCATAATGTTACACCATCGTGACCTCGCTACTTTAGTGTTGTCTAGGCTTGTTGCTATAAACAATAAATCAATTAATCATATGATGAATTAAAATTATCAACCTCATTTTCATTGATCAACTTTATCGTTTCTTTGTGTCTCTCTCTTTCTACTGAAGACACGGCTCAACTTGGTGCTCTTCACTCACCCCTCCCTTTCTCTTTAAAATCCGTTTTAACTGTCCAAAATCACATTTTTGGACAGTTAAAAGCAGCTAATCTGAGAAGCTAAGCTACAAGCTAAGCTAACAGGCCGACTTTGGGAATAAACCTCTGTCTTGTTGAAGCTCCAAAATTTGCGGTTGAAATCCGTGCCTTCATATAAAAAGTTGTTTTCTCTGCAAAAGAAGATGAGAACTTGTTTACTATTTTTTATTAAAAGCTTTGTGTGAAAAATGCTATGCTAAAGAGCTCAAATCACCGAGCGTCATGTCACCGTGTCAGCCCATATCACGTCTTGGGTCCTCCCTCCCATTTTTCTTAAAGAGACAGCTGCTCAACTATCCCTCCTTTGGTTCAAACAGTCTTATACTGCCATCAGGTGGCCAAAAAAGGTACTACACACCAAACAAATAACGTATTCTAAAATTTGACAATTATTTATTGTTACATTTCAAACAATATTATTGTTTATTTCAATAATATCAGAGAAAATTAATCGCCCAGCAAAATTTGTTATCGTGACAGGCCTAGCATTGTCCCTGCTTAATACCACTGTGGACCTAGCTTGCTTTATCACATGAAATGGGATTCTCTCTACCTTTCTAATATATACCTGAAGACCAATAAGACCATGAAAACCACTAACACCCTATACAGACTATCCAGCATGAAACAATAAATGCTATTGCCACACACATTTTCCATCCTCATTCTGCCAATTTGTTAAAACACCTTTTGTCTTCAGTGTCTTCTTGGTGTTTAACAACAAAAGACAACCAATGAGCTCCCACCCAAAGTGAGCCCAGTAGCTTTCTCTGTACCATTCGTCAGTCTGGCAGTTAAAGAAAGTCTGATTCCTGGTGAGCCCCCACCCCCCAAAAAAATACCAATAAGCGGGAGAATTGCCAGGAGAGCAAGAAACATCCATTCATGAGCTGCTGCTTTCACTCTTCTGCTGATCACTCCTCATGCCAATGCACACACAGAGTATAATGAGATGAAAACAGAAGTGTGGGTGTTGCCAGCTCACATCTGTTTTTCCTCTCTTTTCAGCTGCTTCCCCTAAAGGTCTTGGAGATTTTTCTTTGATCACTATCACCCACATTAATCAACATTAACAGCGCTGTGTTAGACCTAGCTCCATACAGCTCTGCTCCTTTGTTGAACACAAAGTCAATTACCAGATGTATAAATGAGCATCTATAGAAACCGCTGTGACACTCTCAACCACGCCAGCTCGGAAACAGCGCACACATCGAGGGAAAGGAAACAGAGTTATTTGTTCCTAAAAATAAGAAACAGCAAGCCTACTTTCTCTCAAGTTGCTTGTGTCTTCACACTGCTGTTGTCAAGGTGTTGCTTTTTTAACTCCATGTGCAACAAATTCTTTATGGCAGACTTTTTACGCGGCTGAAACCTAAATAAAAACGAAGCAGGTACAGGGTGAGAATGTCAAAAGGAATGAAATATGTACTAGAGAAAGAGAGCAGTCTTCAGCTTGGCTCAGAATATTGCAGCGAAGAGACAAGAGAGCACCAAAGGTAGAGAGGAGGGTAGAATATAGAACAGAAGCTGAAGCTATGAAGAAGAGCCCGAGAGATGGAGCAGAAAAGAAAAACTACAGCTCCATCCCCACCTGAGCAGCTATCTTGGGTGGCTAATTGAGATGAGTTACTCAATGAAGTAGTGGGACTCAGGTACCTCACCTGTAGCCATTTAGGAAGGCCTCTCCACTGGAGGCTGGGATGTCTCCTGTCAGCATCTTGAACGTTGTGGTTTTCCCAGCTCCATTGATGCCCAGCAAACCAAAACACTAGAGGATACAATCGAGAAGGTTCATGCAAGTCTCATCGGAAAACGAACAGATGGATGGCATATCTAATATTCTTCAAGCACTTTGAGTTATTTATTTATTGCATTTATTACCACAAAGCGTACAAGGAGTAAATGATAGGAGTCTAGCGCTTCACGTAAAATCACTGTTTGGTATGTTCCTCACTTATGAAGTCACCGTTTGGAACAATGAAAATGGGAAAAAAATATGCAAAATTCTTTAAAAACTAATTAAAAAAAACATACAATAACTCTCCCAGAAGCAGAGGCACATTTTCAGAGACAGGGGCTCTAATATAACAGGCCTTGTAAGGGTTGTCTACTTGTAACAGTTAACGGGTCGTGAGCCAAACATTAACTTTCATTAACGCCAAAACTAAAGGGTCTCTTTTATTTCTTAAGAAAGAAAGAAATGACTGTAAAAAAACAAACAAAACTACACTTTTTAAATAAGGACCTGAACTTGTTGCAAAATAAAAGGCAGTACAAAACTGAAAAGCATTTTCCATTGTGAAAGAACTAAATATACATTAAATACTCAGCTTGCATTTCAGTTAGATGAGTACTGTTTATAAATGAATGGCTCTTATTAAGGAAAGGACCCATGTGACCAAGATGACAACCCATTACAAAATAAAAAATAACCAGAACGTCAACGAATGTTGAAGTGAAGTCTTAAAGAACTCAGAGGGCTCCACAATTATGTTTGATAGTGTGGTAGGTCAACGATAAGCTTTGAGAAAGCAAAGTCAGGGTGGTTAAACATAAAGGCAGCATATCAGTGACAAGGGTCAGCTGTGTGACATGGTCGTCAAGAATTTGAAGCAAGCTTGGCCATGCTGACCTCATGCTTAGGCTACAACTACAACTGTTACAATATGGAAACAACCCAACTTAGACTGAACACCCATGGTAGTAGAGTTATATGTTACATGCTAGAAGATCATGCCAGGCTAGTATGGCGCTACCACCATGGGTCTCACGTCTGGGTTGTTCCCATGACCATGGCACAATCGTAGCAGTAGCTGCATCCTAACTGGGCCAGGGTGGGTGTGTAGAATGTAATAAGGACAGAAACAAGTACACAAATGGCAGGAAAAATACCTAAATGGTGAGTACTGAGTGTAGCAGCATCATGGTTGCCTTCCCAATGAAGGTTTGCAAGCTCAATCATCCAGGTAGATGAATACAAAAAAAGTTAAATCATGTCACCTGGACACATTTCTTTTAGGGAGAAACATGTTTTTCATGCGAAAGACTTCATCAGTCTGCGACCTGCCAACCCAGCACTGTGGTACTCATGGATGCTGGATTGGATTCTGACTGTCACTGATCCTATTGTTTCCTCATCGTGTTTTTTTTTTTTTTCTTTTGTGGAACAAATCTGTAAAAAATCTGGAGTCATGTTTCCTTCAATGATGGAAGACAAGCTAGTTTCTCAGAATTCAACCGGAGGCTGGCTTGAAACACACCAATGAAGGCTATTTATAAGACAGATCTGGGCTGGCAGGCCAATGACTGATGAAGTTTTTTGGTTGAAAGATGAAACATTTCTCCCTAAAAGAATTGTGTCCAGAGGACATGACACCTTTTTTGTATTCCCATGAAGAGTTTCTCCAGATTTGACACAATCCAGCCCCATTTGAATTTGTTGTATATATTGTCAAGAGCATAGCGGGGTGGTCACAATGTCTGAAAACTTCATTCCATCTTGAGTTGAAGAAGAGCAAGCAGCTTTCCAAAGATCTAGATCTCACCTTTCACACTGCTGGTTTGAAACAAACAGCTCCTGTGTGTCGTCTGAACTAATTTTAAAGAGACTATGTTCTTCTGCTGCCTTTTTTTGTTGTTGCTTTAAGCCAAGTACTGTTCAAAATAAATAAGTGTAGAGATCTGACGTATTCTTCATCTGGTTGCACACAGCAGACGCCTGTACTGTGACAGTTCGGTACAAATACTTACAACCCTGGTAAATATCTATTTGTGGCAAATAATTTGAAGCCACAATTTACAGACTGTGCATGACGAGTTCAGCGCTTTACAAAATAACAAACTGATGTGTTGTGTGCACACAAAACAGGCAGTAAATCAACAGAGAAGCAAACACCGTTGAGTCCCGGCGCCTCTTGTCTTGCCTCTGTAAATTGCTACAACAAACAGCACCCTCCCTTATGTATTTCCTTCCTGATGCGACTGATTTTCTCGACGTTTGTGTGGCAGGAAGTTGCCTCCGCAGAACCCAGCGGTCATGTGACCTCACCTTAGGTACTCTGGCTTTGGCATAAATATTTGATTCCAGTCATTCATTGATCCCTGCTTGTTAGTGACCCGGGCTCACAAATGCTTTGAGGAGGGCTAAGCTTGATGTAAATAATGCATGGAAATTCAGTGTGTGATCAGCAGAGTCCCGCAAATCACAAAACTCCTCTGGCATTTACACTGGGCTTTGGGTAAACACCGACAGGGAGGACGGATACGAGCAGGAAAAAGCCCACTGAGCACGAACGACTGTCGACTTTTGAGATTGTGTTTAAATCGAGCTTCCAACGTGTGGATTTGTGCCCAAGACAGGACTTAATCTCTGTGTAATGTCCAACATGTTAAAAGAAGAAGCTTTTCACAGTTTGTCAGTTTCAGTTTGTCACTTTTAACTCATTTGGCTCCCTATTGCCAGATTCGAAGTGTATGGAAAGAAATTGGATCCTTTTGCTAAATAATCTCAAATGTTACTCGCTGCTACAGGTGTGTTTGAACACACACACAATTTACAGACATAAGCTGTGTTAGAAATATATTTTTATTTGAATCAGAGAGAAGATTAGGACACTTTGGGTTTGAAGCAATCCTACTTCTAACCTTCAAAGCACTCAACAACCTAGATCCATCTTATATTAGAGATCTTATTGTTCCATATTTTCCTAACAGAGCACTTCACTCTCAGACCGCAGGATTAGTCGTGGCCCCTAGAGTTTCCAAAAGCAGAATGGGAGGAAGATCTTTCAGTTATCAGGCTCCTCTCTTGTGGAACCAACTTCCAGTTTCTGTCCACGAGACTGACACATTGTCCAGTTTTAAGACTGAGATTAAGACTTTTTTCTTTTTCATAAACCCTATAGTTAGCGTTGGCTTGTTATGCTGCCTTAATCTTAGGCTACTGGAGGACAAATTGACCTCATTCCCTTGAATGAATTGTTAAAATTGAATAGTTTTCATTTGATACTATTTATATCTTAACATGTGATTTTTGACCTACCATTGTGTATCTGTTCCTACCAAACCCAACCAGTCGAAGTAGATGCCCGCTTGTCCTGAGCCTGTTTCTGCTGCAAGTTTCTTCTTCATGAGGGAGTTTTTCCTTTCCACTGTCACCTTCATGCTTGCTCAGGATGAGTCTTCGATGAAGTTAAACTCAAAGCAGTCTGCTCCTCAGATAAATAATGTTAACTTACATTTTATATACATGTATAGAATGTTTCTGTTCAGTGCCCCGAGATGACTTCTGTTGTGACTTGGCACTATATAAAAAAACTGAATTGAATTGCATTAGTTGAATTGTCAAAATAATCTTCCTCACTCTCACATGTCTGTATTGTGCAAATATCACTGAGATGCATCGATTGCTCTGCAGGGAATGTTTTAGATCGACTCGTTGTATTTACCCCCTGCAGCCAAAAAAGGCAAGAGCTAATGATGAGAGGTGCACATTCATCATTTATCAGTGAACAAGTTGTAATTAAACTCAGAAAGTCAGTACGCTGATTCAAGATGGCTGCCACTGCTAATCTGCTTTAACGAACACAAAAATGCCTAAACCTGTCATTTTTACAAACCTTAAGCTAAAGTTTTGTGTGGTTATATTTGGCAGTTGTATTTAATTTATAATGATATGTGCTCCTTAAACGAACGATGAGTCAGCATTCAAACTATTGTTTTCCCATTTACAGTTTCTTCTGGAAAATATTTGGACTCAACTTTTACAAATGTTGTGATGTTATAAACCAGCGGTGACCAACCCTGGTCCTCAAGGGCCACCGTCCTGCAGTTGTAGCAACTTCTCTGCTCCAACACGCCTCGATTTTAACAACTAAGCTCCTTTTGTTTAGTTAGTTCTTATTTTTCAGATTATTTCAAACTAAACAAAGAAAAAACTTTCTCCTGAGATGTTCTGGACTCAAAGTCCACAAACTTTTCTGCTGGGAAAGTTCCTCGTGCGATGCGGCAGCATCTGGCTCACCTCTGCAGCAGGTACGCCCACACATAGCCTGTCCACAGCAGGGGCGCTCTTCCGAGGGTATACCTGCAGGGAGCAGAAACACAATGAATCAACCGAGCAGCCAGAGAAAAGATGGGGAGGCAGGGGGAGGGTGGGTGAGAAAGATAGAGAAGTGTATGGAAGGAGGGAAAAAAACGAGCGACAGACCATGGCAGCAGGGAGGAAGTGAGATGGAAGAGGCAGGTGGCAAAACACCGAGGAAACAAATTTTTAACAACAATGGATTATTTGAAAAATTCAGAGTGAGCCAGATAGGGGTGGGTGGGGGGAGTCAAGCTTTTTTAAATAAAGTTACTCAAAACAGAAGGCATTAGTTAGCATTTGAGACCATAGGAGGACTTTATGAGCTGATTTGCTCTGACTCTGAGCACCTGTCCAACAGAGTTGCAAGGACAATAACTTTGAGCACATCCGGTGGACGTGACAACCTTGGTGGGAACAAAACAAAAAAAGATTTCAACGAGAGAACATTTATAGCCACAATCCACAATGAGAGCAGTTTGAACACAGACAATAATCTGGTTTCAGTAACAAAACAAGCAAATCTACCAGGAGCAACAAGCAAACTGAAGGAAGATGATTATTTAAAGTTTATTCTAAGATAAACATTCATCTGCTTGTTTTGTTAAATAAACAAATCTACATGCTGTAACTTTCACACAACTTTAAATTCTTCACTCATATGCCTTTCGGTTCACATTTCAGGACCTGGGACAGCTCTCTGAGGGAACTGTGTTGCCTTGTAAAATACTTTTAAAAAGACACATAGGCCAGAAACCACTGTTTTCTCCACCTCATCTCTTCAGGACACTGACAACTTCTGAAAAATAAAAGGATGCAAACATAAACCAGTAACTGGCACAGTGCGAGAAAAAGATGAGTTCAGTGTTGAGGCTAGCTGTAAGGCTCATTTAGACTCAATTAGCCTGAGCTGGTTGCCTCTTTAGGTCAACGTATCAACCATTCATACAATTATAAATATGTAAAGTACACAACTCAAGTCTGTGTAAATGCAGTAAAACTCAAGCAAGGATTTTACTGATGTTAGCTGATTGAACAAGCGGAACACCAACGTCCCCTGTCGCTGTGGGATTTGAATATTGAATGGTTGGAGATTTTGAAATGAGCGTTTTGGTGCAAGATATTCAAGTGGGTAGAGTTACACTGTGTAGAAGACAAGAGGTAGGGATTTTTTTTTTCAGCCTGTCCGAGGCGGGGTAGAGGGATGAGTCCTGGCAAGGGGAGGGATCAATTATCTCCACAACCAGGCACAGTGGCAGCGCTGGCCAACATCTCCAGCCTCCAATATCATTTGAGAAAACTATACTTGTAAGCAATGGCAAAACTGGATAGCACAGTTTTCTCAAATGATAGCAGTCATTTAAATTGTAAAGAAGTGCAGCACGACAGCGAAGGGTTAACCCTTCAAGCAGATGATACTGCATGGAACAGAAATGAACTTCTTGATCAATTACACTGTAACAACTGAACATAGAAATGATAAAATAATTAAAAATAACTTAACACTTTTGTATTTTGTGATTATGATTTTGCGATGTGACACAAACAGATTTAAACAAATTAGAAACCTAAACGAGTAAGATAAATAAGAAAATATGAAAATAAAACATGGCACCACATGTAAAACTTAAAGGGGACATGAGTAGACTTTGGCATGGTTTCAGACTTTTCCATGATTTGTACCAGTTTCCATCTAAGAGCACCCATTATCACATTAGTCGACATAAAGTTACCACTCATCTCCTAGTCATCTAAACTCAAACGTCTGTCGCAGGAAGTTTCTTCCCGTCAGTCTAACGACCGTGTGGAAGGTCAAACTGACAGCCACACTTCTACTGCAGTCTTAATCGATTACAGCAGAGGAGATAATGCCAAGGAGAGTCTTGCAGGTGGGGCACTTAGCAAAACTCTCCAGATCAAAGCCACGGGGTGTGAGGTGGCGGGACGAGGAGGGGTGGAAACCTGACGCATGATTGATGGCCTGTCGATCGCTTCAGAGGCATGCTCAGATTTATGACGGGGTTCAGCCTGTGGAGCGTGGACACAGAAGCCATGTGCTCATTGATCAATTTATCCACCACCACCCACCCAACTAATGAATGGGGCACAGCTGTTGTGAGAGTCAATGGGGGCACGGCATGACAAATCCTGATGCCTTCTGCCAACACACTGCTGTTTTTCTACAGTGACGGGGACATATGTCACCTCGGAGACAAACTGTCAACTTTAAAAGGATAGTCTGGTGATTTCTGAAGGGATGTTCTGTCAGATACTTAGTGACTTATCAGCCATGACATCAAGCACAGAAGACAGAGTGTGAAGAAAAGGACTCGTCTCTCTGCAATCTAGGCTAAAGGCTAACAAGACTAGGGTCACCTTTATTGCAGTTTTAGGTCTAGAAAACCACAATTTTTTAATGGTGTGAAGTAGGGATGTAACGGTACACGTGGGTGTACCGAACCGTTTCAGAACAGCACGTTCGGTTTGGTCCACCTGCGTACCGTTTCGGTTATTTTTTCACTCATTAAACATTATTAACGGGAGAATATATGCGCCGC
>JAVCKU010000161.1:7818788-7829905 GCA_032273985.1 Hypsolebias coamazonicus | reverse complement strand
TTTAGATAAGGGGCAGGTATAATAATTTTCTTCTTCTTTCTGCACCCTTTTTATCCCTGTTTTTTTCTTATTGATTAGTTTTTTTTTTTTTTTTTTTTTTTTTTAATGAATGAATAAATGAATGGATACATAAATAAAAATATATGAAGCTCTCAACCTTGACCTCTAAGGGACTTTAAACATCTGCTAAGTTCATGGCAAAAACCAGCGCAGGCATGTTCCTGCTTTTGGTATTTTACATTGCTTTTTAATGTAGCTGGGTTTTTATTTTTTGTTGTTGTTTTTATACAATTTCTACAATTTACTTTTCTTTTATATGCTTTCTATATGTTTGTCTACTTGTGTTTGTACCTCATCGTGTTCTTTGTTAAAAACAGGTCTCTCGTAAATGAATCATCGTGACTCAATATGACTAATGTGTATAAATACAGGTTGAATGCATTGAATGAATTTGAACCAGTGACCTCCATCACTCGTTAACCTCTGCACCACTACCCCCACTTTTAACTGTAAAGTTTACCTAACAATAAGAAGTTTCCTGAGTTGGATCTCAGTCAGGCCTTTCTGCATTAAATTAGTATTTTCTTCCAGTCCATGCATGTATTTCTCATGTCACTTTAGTTCAAAAACGTAAACAGAGTAGCTTGTGGTGAACTAACATGCTCACAGATGTACTGTGCCACACACTTTATTATTGTTTGTTTTTTTTTTTTGTTTTTTTTTACTGCAGATGTAGACTAGCAAATTTGTTTAAAACACAGCAAATAAATGTTTTACTTAAAGCTCTGGTCAAACTGAAAGTTATAAAACTGAAGAAGCTCACCATGCCTTGATGACCATGTGTGGAGACACTGAGTGTATTAAGCACTTACCATAACCAAATAATCTAGATAATTTCTCATATTGCACACATTTATTGTCTCAATAAAGTATATATGTGACATTTCCTGTGTAATGTTCTAGAAACACCTTCTATCAAAATGTGTTCCTTTTGAGACCCCATTGTTATGAATCTTTTTGTTTTGTCAACATATTATTTCTGTCAAATTTTGTAATTTAATGATGTTGCTTACAGGCACACACCAGCTGAGTAAAGTCAGTCTAAGGTCAAATGGGAGAATAACAAGAGAAATAGAAAGATCAAAACATTGTTTTAATTAATCATTGACCAATGGTTACATGCTATGTCACAGTTTTTAATTAAGACACATCTTGTTTTTTTTCTGCTTGGAGTAACATGCCACCTGTTGTTCATGTTATTTGCTCATGTTGTTGTGTACAAGAAGAAAGCAGTGGGCTGCCTTTGTTCATCTCTAGAGTGCTTTTGTGGCTCTGCTGCAGCCGGTTCATCCCACTGGAGTCGGTCTATGGGGTAATACAGTCATGTGTGCAACAGATGGGGGCATTCTATATTCAGGTGTTTGTTCATTTGTATGTGTGTGCACATAACCTTTTGTAACCTTTACTTTAAACCATATTATTGATTTTTTTTTTTTTTTTTAATCATGTAATTCAACAAAATCCAGTTGGAATAAAGAATGAATGAAAATGCACATTTTATTTGCTTTGATTTATTTTTATTTTAAAAGTTGTATGCTATTTTCAGCTCATGCATACTTCATTGCTTTTTGTTTACATGTTGCGTTTGTAATTGATATATTTTTCCTAGTTTTATGCCATCCGTCAGACAAAAGCTATGAATAAAAAATGTCTGTCAATGTTCAGTCTGACATATTTGTAAAATGTACAAATAATAATTAATTATATGTGGTGCAGAGGTTAGAGAAGGTGGGTCTGTGATCGGAAAGTCACCTGTCCAACTACCCATATATACAACATCAAAATGTAGGTGGGAAAGGTGAAACGCCCACACCTGCCTCCACCCTTATTTGCCCCACTCTGGGCCCTTGAGCAAGGCCCTTAACCCCCACCATCTGCTCCCCGAGTCACCCTAGATAGCAGCTCTCTGCTCCACAAAGAGGGCTGTGGCAGCTTGGTGGTCTGTGGTTGGGTCAGGAAGGACATCTGGCGTAAGAACAATTGTCTTGTGAGTTAGTTAGTTCACTGAGGAAGGGTGCAACCGAAATAAATAAATAAATTTATATGATTACATTGATTATAAGTATATAATCAATGTGCATTGTCACTTTTTAATTAAAAAAAGAAAGTAACAACAGCTCTCTGATCAAGTTTAAGACCCCACGCTTTGGCAGTTCATTGAACATCATCAGCCAAAGCAACCCTGTAATAAATTAATTCAGCATGCATTAAAAGAAACATTTACCATGGATTGAAACAATTAAAATAAAATACAACATGACAAATTCCTTGTAAAGTTTTGGAGATACTGTATATTATCTTATAATTCTTTGGAACTGACATGTAAGCTGCAATGATGAGTAAACAGGTTTTGCTAAGATACTGTGCATATTGAGTTGAGGTTGATAAATGAGCAAACCACAGCAGAATGTTTTCTGTTCACTTTTTACTTTAATAATACAGTCAAAACTGACCCGCAAGATAGAAACTCAAATACTATGCCAATAAACCAACTTTCACTCATAACTAATTATATTATAGAAAAATTACTTATAATGGGGAAGCTGATTTTGTCTGCACTGTCAACTCAAAGTAAAACGTCCTCAGGTTGAAATCATAGCTGAAGTGTTTCTGTGTGGAGTCTAAATGTTCACCTTGTGCCTATGTAGATTTTCTCTGGGCACGCCAGATACATCACATAGACCAAAAACATGCATGTTAGGCTGATTGGTAACTCTTAAATTGTCCCTAGGTGTGAGTGAGAGCATGAATGGTTGTTTGTCTCTGTGGCCCTGTGATGGACCTGCGACCTGTCCAGGGTGTACCCCGCCCCTCGCAGTGATTGCTGGACATGGGCACCGGCGACTCCCGTGACCCAAGATGGAAGAAGCGGGTAAAGATAATGGATGGATGGATGTCTCAGAGGAGTTGACTGGGGGAGAGGGTGGGCCCCGGAGGCAAACGGGTTTTATCCACTATGGGAGTATGCTGTTTGTGGGGCTCAGTTTGTTTGGTGGCTCCTCAGATTGAAGAAGTCCTTTGGATGAAGGCCGAAACGTCTCAGCAAAAAAAATAAATAAATAAATAAATAAAATTAACTGTCCAGATGACCTGACTGAACATTGTCGGATTTTTACCTGGATTACAGAATTTTGCAACATAACATCTTAGTTTGTTCACACAGAGTTCAGGTTTGACCTGACAGTCGAGCCACAGATTTTAATGTAAATAACTTTGTACCATAAAGCTTATGCAGAAACCACAAACCAGAGTTTGACTTGGACAAAACAAAGTCAAATTAAATTTCAAAACAAGCAAGATGAATTCAACAAATTATGCACAAAAACAAATTGAGTTAGATATACTAAAACCTCACAACAAACAAAAAAAAGGGAAATCCCCAGGGCCATCTATGGTTTCAGAGAAGGCCCAAGATTTCAGCTCACATAAAATGTTACATTTAAATTATTATTAAATATATTTTAAATTGTTTTTTTATTTTATTTTTTTACATTATTTTCTCTTATTTTCTGTAAACTACTTTGCAGTTGAGCAAGAAACCTTTTTAATTCATGGAATTTGGCAGGCAGGGTACCCTGCTTGTATAATGGTTTTGGGTGGGACCAAGCCTTCGAGAAGACTCTGCAGGGATGCATTCAACTGCGACCTGTAAATTCAAAAATTCTACTGTTGGTACAAATGGCATGCAACACAGCCGTGTCATCATCTCCAAATCCCCCTCCCACTACCACCAATAAAAATCACAGAAGATATTATCAAGAAAACTACGGGAAACACTGCATTCTATGATGACATTTTACAGGAACAGGAAAATCTGTGGGTTAATGTTACATTTCAGATAGAATTATGGAAATTCCACTTTGCACTTGAAAGCAAGAGACTAAGTGAGCCCCATTGTATGCTGGGTAATTTGGGGACAGAAATGGGTGCACTTGTTCAGGTTATGTGTTCAGATGAGTTGTTCTGTTTAGTGTTGGGTTGGCATTATGTTCATGTTGTTGTTAGACAAAAAAAAAAATGGCTCCTTGAGTCAGATATTGTGCATGATGTACAAAAAAAGGGGAACAAATTCCCATTTCAGATATTTTAAAATGAAAATAAAGTGCATTCATTGAACTGCAACTCCGCAGCATTTTGACGTTAGCATTTATCAGGTTGCAACGATAATATTTCCTACCTAAAGGCCTAGCTCTTATAATCACGGTGCACTAAATAAAACCAACCAAAGAACTGAATCTGACACAGACAGAAAACAGGAAAACAAAAAAGTATAAAAATTCAACCAACCAAACCCAGAAACCGTTGACTTTACATGGCACCGCTGGAAAAAAATGTGTCGTATAGAGTGGAAACCATTTATTAGTGTTGGAAATCATGCACACATGCCCAAAACCTGAACGAGGCTGTTGTACCGTGGCAGCATACCTTAGTAAGGTCATAGATGGTTAGCAGGTCGTTCTGAGCTTTGCCTTCATACACCCGCCTTCGTTCCCGGGCAACGTCGACATCCTCTTCCTCCGCAGATGGTGCCTTTACGGAAATGAGTCTGGCGGAGGCAGTGTCACACAGTTATAAACACCCCTCATTAAAATTAAACTTAACCAGCATGACTAATTATCTCAGTCAAAGTTTAGGCTCAATGAAACATTCTCTGTAATTTTCACATGCAACAGAAATGGTAGAGCTTAGTTTCTATGGCAACTTTCACTTTAGAGAAACCCGCAGTCACAAACACACAACAAAAAATATATTTGGTGGGTTTTGGCAAGTTCAGTCACAGGGAAACAGATGTTTTAACAAAAAATGACTAAACATTAGTTACAGTTATAATGCAGAGACTGAATAACTAATGAGACGTCTGTATGTATTATCTGTACAAAACAATTGTAGATTAGAGAAAAGAGGTACAACTGGGAGAAACATGAATAAACAAGGCTATTTGTAGGTAGACAAAAAAGATTTGTTTGCTTTCATAGCATGCATAATGCTAATATTTTCTTTCGTAGATGATGGTGCTCCAAAACGTGACTTCAAAATAACTCAAAGGCCTTTGATTTAAAACTGAGGTGTAATAATCTGGCTAAGGGTAATTTTGACCTGCTACATAGATTTAAAATGTCAGTTTTAGAACCAAAACCACATTTTTTTTCCATCATACCACTCTGATTCCAGTACCTGGGTTTGCAGAAGAACTTATACTGGATGAGGATTGTAACGGTGAACATCACAATGCCCTGGATGGACATAGCGCAGAGGTTTTTCCCCACCATTTCCCAGCTCAGTGGGTCCTTAAAACGGTTTTCCCCTGATACAGCAAACAGGACGGCAGCACAGAGGAGATAAAAAAGGAAAGAAGCAAAGCAGGTAGTTAATAAAACCAATACACTAAAAGAATAAATGATTGGATACATTAACATTATAAGTCATTTCATGTCAGTTTTCAGTTCTTATCAACACCCTTGGAGGAGATTTTTGAGCTAAAGTTTCAAAAGAAAACAGAAACTGAAGTGTTTTCCTTCGTGGACAGCTAAATTATAGCATGTATCTTTGCTGAATTTTGCCTCCAAGACATATTCATTCAAAAAGCCACTTAGTCTTAAGATTACAAAAAAGGCCACAAAAAAAGTTTGAAACTGCTGTCACCTGCTGTCGTGTGAGCAAATACTTGACGCTGTGTACTTTTTGTCGCTAAAGCCGTTTGGTTTGATGAACGTCTAAGCAAAGCAAGTGACAGCCCTCCGCACTAACTTTCTTCCTTCTATCAGCTTCTAAAGCCCAGACACTCGAGGGCGGGCGGGCGGGCAGGGGGGCAAGGAGCTGAGAGGGGTGGAGTAAGGAGACAAGAAAAACGAAAGCGCTTTCAGTCTCATTCTCCGGTAAATAGCCCCTCTCCACACTAGGCCTTTTAAGTCGTGATTGCTTTTCTCTCTCCTCTCTGCCGCCGCCGCAAATTATTCCTCAAACCGTTATTTCCTGCTCCATCTCTCGACAGAAAAGACCCCTCTTCCTCTTTCATATGTCTCTTTGACTCTTGATGCCCACCTCCGTCTACCCACTCAAACCCATCTACCCCCCCTCCCCACTCTCTTTAACTCGTGTGGACAGAAGAGCTTGAGTAGAGGTTTGGGAGTCATGATGCTGGTCAAACATTTTCCCCCTGGAGAAGTAGCATTTGGACAGAAATGGTACGGTGTCACTTTAGAAGGACTGGAGGTGGTTTGAGTGTTTCTTTGGGACGAGCAGAGCGATTTGTGTGCACCTTCAGTGACCATCAGCAATCCTACACAGCACTTTTTTGATGACTAGGTTCTCCTTCTGTTGCGCACTTGCACAAGCACGGATATGCTCATGGGTCAGAAGATGCATTCTTGCAAATTATGTTTTATTTCACAGATGTAACGAAGTGGAACGACTGTCAAAGACAGAAATAGAGCTGTAAAAACAGTGTAATGAAGCAGTTCAGCCATCCAAAAAGTGTTTAATGAGCCTTGCTTTTGAAAAGTAAAAATTATAAATTAAAGGATATTACAAATAGTACCGTAACTTTTGTATTGTCCTTTAACTTTATGATGATATGTGTTACTTAGAGGAACATTCGACTACCTTACATACCGGTAACTGCTTACAAATACAATGTTTTCACAATAAACTAGTCAGTCCTTTAGAGCAGTGTTTTTCAAAATGGGGGCCGTGGCCCACTGGGGGTTGCCAGGGGGTACTAGTGGGGGCCCAGAAAGCTAGAGAAGAATATGTAAAAAGCAAAAATAAAAAAATAGTAATAATAATAATAAAAATTTCCCACTAGGGCAATCTGTATCTGTCATTCCCAGATAAATACACTTGAGAGTGGTTAGATTTCTTTTGTTTTGTTCTTCTGGTCAACAGTTTGTTGTAAAGTTTTTCCTTTTTTTAATGGGAATATAATGCAGTGTTTAAAACATGTTAATAAACAACATTTTTATGCTCTGTAGCTGTAATGATTAATTGAATACAGTGAATAAAAGTTAAAACATTCTAAAAAGTTTGTTTCTTTACATTTTTTGTGGCATTGTTTGTGGGTTTGCGAGGGGGGCCTCGGCCAGAAGCTAATGCTGTTTGTTGGGCCATGGCATGGAAAAGTTTGGGAACCCCTGCTTTAGAGCTATCTCAACCTAAAATAAAATTTTCAAATTTAATTAATAATAAAAAAAGGTAACTCCTTAAGGCTTTTAGTTTAAAGAAAAATCTCTGCATTTCAGTTTTATTTTTAAATGGCCAAAACATTTATTGAAACATTTAAAAGGCAGCCCCCTCCCCCATTAGTATGCACTAACTGATTTTTTGACAATTATTTTTATTTTTTTATCCAGTCCAGTGTTCTGTGAAGACCCACCAGCCCATCAAACCCTTCAGATCAGGTAACAGATCAGATTAAAAAATATATTGTTTTTAAGAATATCACACAGTTCACAAAAGAGAAGAACTGATATACAGTAAATGTTTGTGTTAAGATTCAAAGCTTCCATCTGTACAGTAAAATAAAAGCTCTGATTATTTCTCCTCTGCTCTCACTTTTGGTCACTGGATTTATAAGTATACAAGATTTAGCTTTAAAATATGGATTTGAGTTGATTTTGAATACTAAAATTATTATTTGAAAGTGTTTAACTTACTTTCCAATGATCTATTTCCTGCTGTGACAACTTACCAAAACTGCTGAAGAGCGTTGCCATGGCCTGGTTCGTGGCCATGTCGATCAACCCTCTGCCCAAACAGAAATGTGGGAAAATCAGCAGCACCTGCTTCACTATATTGTTGATGTGGGCGACATTCTGTTGAAAAAAACATACACGAGCTAATTAGAAGGATGACAACCTTTTACATAATAAAGCCCTGACTGGAAGTCCTCCATGCCAACCACAAGTTCAGCATCTATCCTGAATCAGCAGGACCAGAGGAGCTAAAAGTTCAGAAGACAGATAATTAACCGACATGCAGCACTTTCATGTGCACGCTGAGTGCTAAGTCGCCAAACACCAAACGGTACGCTCAGGAAGAAATATGCATCAAGTTTTTATCTACCGATGCTGAAATCCAGCGAATGTTGGGCATCACACTGTGAGCTGTGTGAAAGCAGAGTATGTGCAAACACAAATGGATGTGCTGAAGCTCAGGCAAACAGATGTTCATCCTTAAAATCATACAGGGGTGGAGGCGGCATCCTGACATCAAAGAGAAAAGTATTCCGTTTGGTATTTCAATAATGTAATACAAAAGCAAATAAAATAAAATAAAAATGCAAAGCTAAAATATGTCAGTGTTTAACAAGGATTGAATAAGTAGCTACACTTATCTTGGTTCAGGGTATCTCAATACTAGAAGTTCAACTCGACACAAACACCAAGATGACATATTAATACAATTTTCATACTGTGGTTTTGTGAGAGATGCTGGAATAAAACCAGCTGATGACACAGGAATCAGCTGGTTTAGTGTCCGACCCTTGCCTTGACACACATGGCACCCAACCTTGACTGGTCTTCCTATAGATGGAGGACCCACATGGAAGTGGCTTTTGTTTCTTGTTAGCTAAGAACCAAGGCTTGAACACCATGTGCTCACAGCTGACCTCCACCTCCCTAGATCTGTCTCCAGAAGGGTGATCTTGTTTACCTACTGCAGTTGAGTTAACAAGTCGCCTGTGTCGCCTTTCTTCAAATTCATGGATGGAAAAATGTGGAATGCTCCCACTTGGTCAGAGGTAAGAACTGGCCTTAAGTGGAGGACTTTGAGTACAGTCTGAATGTTTTTGTTGACAAATGACGGTAGGATGTGGAGAGATGGACGGATGAATCAGGAACTTGTTAGTAGTAATGAGGGCATTGCTCCAAGTTTGTTGTGGTGAAGAATGAGCTAAGCTTAATGGAAAAGCTCTTATTTTACTGGTTTGTGTTCAAACCATCACAGTCATGTGATATGGATCATCATCTGAAAAAATAGGATCCTTGATATAAGTGGCTGAAACAAGCTTCCTCCAGAGGGTAGCCAGACTCAGCTTTAGAGATAAGGAGCTCTATTGAATGGCTGTGGCTGTGTGATTAGAGCAGTCCTCCTCCAATGCAAGAGTTAGGGGTTTGAGTCCACCAGTAGTCACATGCCAAAGTGTCCCTGGGTAAGACATTGAACCCCTCATTGCTTCCGATGTGTCCCATCAGTGTATGAATGTGATAAAGCACTGATTTTTCTTTATACAGATCTAGTAGAGTGCTGTATGAATGGGTAAATTGTGTTGTAAAGCGCTTTGAGTATCTTGATAAGAGAGAAAGGTGCTTTATGAGTACAGTCTATTTACCATTGATTTGTCAAAGCTCAGGGTAGAATTGCTGCTCTTCTGAATTGAAAGAACTCAGCTAAACAGGTTTAAACATCTAAGTATGATACTTTCAATTAGAGGTTTAGAGGTTTTCTGAGTTTGTCGCACTGAAACTAGATCCCCGGAACGACCCAGAACACACAGGTGGGTATTATGTAACCTGAACCAGGAACACCTTGGGATCCCCAAGGAGAAGATGTCGCTAAAGAGGGTAATGTGTGGGTTTCCCTCCTGGACCTGTTGCCTTCGCAACACAACTATGGATACGTAGAAGCAAGACTAGAAAAAAAAAACTTGTTTATTTGAGGCAAATGTTATTGGTGCTTAGGGAAACTGTTGAAACTGGCAATTTCCATCTCCTCCCCATTGAGTTTAGGGGGAGATATCATGGGTGCTGAACCTTGGGGAAGCTAAAGGCTAAGATGGTTAGTGTACATAAATGCCTGACCATCGATTCCTTTGGTCCTAATAAAAAAAACATGAATGTGCTGCCTAATAAGATGAATGAACTCACAGCGCTTAAAACAAACAAACGGCGCTACCACTAAAGCAGCATTATTCCCTTGTGTTATTTTATCTTAGGAAAATGGCTGGTTGGATGGACAAACAGACTGAAAGATGAAAAGAGATTGATAAACAAGTATAATTTTAAAAGATTGGTTCCAGACGGGTAGTCCTAACTGAATATTTATGGTGCGTCCAAAGCAGTGCGAAGTTGTGAGTCAATTTGTCAACCTTTGATCATTTTAATATTTTTGACATTTTGAAACTGATCAGAAGTTTTAGTACTGAATAATCTTTGACAATCAAATTTTTACAACCGTAACCTTGGTTTGGGTTTTACTAATTTTTGTACGAGTCTGTCTGAAAAAATTTACTGCCCTTTTTGATTGAATAACTTTCTTTTGGCACCAATTAACAGTGAACCTATTAAAAAGACAACATGATAATAAATTCAATGAAGACAGGATACCGGTAGCAATCTAATGCCCAAAAAAATAGGAAGTTCGGTACTTCAGAGAGACCACCGGGAAAGAAGCAGCAGAGAAAACACAAAGAACAACATAATAAGACATTTGGCATGGCTCAGTGTTCAAAGCCGAATTCATGCATTATGTATACTGCTTCTTTGCTACGTAGTCTCCAAAGCTCTTGCATACATGAATGGAGACTATAAATTCATAGTTCCTGCTTTTGGGTAAGCTTGTGTAAAGATTAGTTGATTCTTTGTTGAAGGTGTAGTTTTATGTAGCTATGCAGATCGATTTCCAAATGATGGCCATTAATGTCCCAGAATTCATTCATGGATGTGCATTACTGTGCAGTTAAACTGGTTCGCATGACTGAACTTTCAATATGCAGTTACCATGACTGAGAGCATAACGCCTCCACAAGGCTGTCAACCTTCAAACATAAACAATACAAATGGCAGATTTAGAAATAGTTTCATCAGGTAAATTGTCAAGATGTTTATCTAGTCTACAAAAAACTTATTTAGTTTTTTTCTTGTCTTGTAGATTGAAAACAAGTTACCCAACATGGAATAAAGTGTTAATTTTAAGCCTTTATTCTTACAATGGAGTTGTTTAACCCCATGTTACCCTAAAAATAATTGTTCAAGCATTTTGAAATATACCCTGATGCATGCTCAATAATCCAGGTAGAAAAATCTAAAAAAGCTAAGTCTGGTCCTCTGGACATTCAA
>JAVCKU010000161.1:7462246-7473396 GCA_032273985.1 Hypsolebias coamazonicus | reverse complement strand
GCTCACCTGTATATATATATATATATATATATATATATATATATATATATATACAACCACTGGTTTCTGAGATAATTTGCTAACAGTCATACATGGTTAATAAGGGTTACTGCCAAAGTTTTAAGTAAAAATCTCCTTCTAAGTATGTGTTGAGGATGAAGAAATGATGATGTAAAGTCACTTGGCTGTGGCAACTATCATGAATGTGGCTGATTCTAAACGGTAATCAGTTGTAAATGTTTATCCACGTATTACTTTATGAAAGTAATGTACCTACTGAACATGAGTGTGTAACTCCTTTTCTATGTAATACCATTCCAGTGCAGTACTCTCACCTCATTAGTATATCATTTAATTTACAGCCGCTCAGTAACATTTACTATTTGGTCATTTAAATAGTTGAACTCATATTTAAAATCTAGAAATTATGTCATGGATTCCATACATGATAACACAGTTTGGTTTTAAAATGTTCATTATTATTTATGGATTTTTCTTTCTTTTGAGTGACCTGGTGGGGTGTCGATCTCTCCGTGGTGACGTGAAAAAGAGTGGCCGAGCCCTGAGGAATCTTAAATCTAAAAGCCAACTCGTCAGACTAGAGTTTCGCAAGCTTTTTGGGTCTGTGGACCCCTTACAATCCAGAGAAAACTCTCATGAACTTAATTCTGATTCAAAATAATTTATTGCCATTTTAAGCCCTAAAAATCATGGAAATATTTTTGTTTGGTTTGCTTAAGTATGTTTCTTTTAATGGTGCAGTGGTGCTCATATGTATTTATACACATTTTAAATTATAAGACAAAATAATTGATATATTGTCATTTATTTTGCTCACCTCCTCGCTATAGCTTGCGGACCCCACATTTTTGAACGTCTGCATCAGATATGTGCTTTGTAATTCTGGGAGGATTTAGAGTTTTGATATGGGTTTCTGTTCAGTCTTTAATAATTTGCGTTCACTACTTATTTCTGTTAACTGGGTTGGCCTGAACAGTAGATAAGTTGAACAAATGTGCTTTGTGTTGAGTTAGTTAGTAGTTGTGTTGCTTGTTTTTCAGGTTTTTCAATACAATTATAATTTATTAACTCTACTTATAGGCCTAAATTACAGAGTATTTGGATTGTTGTTAATTCTGACTTTGTTAAGTAAATAAAACTACAATAAAAAATACCCTGACTTCTTGGTCCCTTGAAAGAGACTTTCTAAAAGGCAACGTGAAATAAACTCTCAAACCTTCATTCCTTTTAAATATTTTGCCTTCCTGTTTCACTTCCTGTCGTTATTCGACATGATACTACCTCCTCAAAAGCTATTCCCAGCTCGTGTCAAGTAATTTTTCAGACAGCTGCCCAAACAGAAATATGATGGATTGCGTTGTACTGTGACACCGCCACACACCACAGGCAAACGCTGGCACTCTTAGCAGTAATTGTTGTAACTCTTTTTTATTCCTTTCCATTACAACTGATGGAGCGGATCAAATCACAAATTAATGAAATCAATATTGTACGTATGGTATGTGTCCATTGATTTAGCACACTCCCTGTGCCGTTATTAATGGCAGATCTGATTGTGCAATCTTTCTAACAACATGGAGAGGAGATGGGTGATTTATTCTAACGGAAAATAGAATAAAAGCTGTCAGAGAAGGTGGTCGGAAAAGAGAAGAAACCTGATGTGAGGGAACGGAGAAGCAGCAAACACAAGGCTATAGTGGAAGAGGTGGAGGGAAAGTGGGGGGAACGACAGCACTTAAAGGAGAAAGTGTAAGTGAAGGAGAAGGAGGCACAAAAAAAAAAAAAAAGAATTAGGATTGAGATGGAGAGCTTGTCAGTGGAAAACAGAGTCAGGTCTCTACCACTGAAGGAGTGTAGGGAGTCATGGCTGGCTGGTTCCCTTATTAAACACTCAAATCCTTCGGTCGGTTTCAGGTACTGGGTAAAGAGACTTGTGCTAAAAGCACAGCCAAGCTTCTATGTCTCTGTCTTCATTGCCAATTAAAACAAATGAGGATATTTTGCTTTAATTGGAGACGTTAACGCTGGATATCCTTAGAGACAAAGCTTATTTTCACAAGACTGATGGTCTTAACCAAAAATCTCAAGGAAATTGCACTAATAAATGATAATTATTCTGATTGATTACAGCTTAAAAAAAAGAGGTAGCTTTACTTGAATGTCACACGTGAATTTATTCACATCCGTCTCTAAAAACACTGACCAGTGGCCTCTTATATTTACATTTAATTATTCTAGTAAGTATTAAATTAATGCATGCATGACTTTTGGCTTTTTTTCCCTCGCAGCACACACACACACACACACACACACACACACACACACACACACACACACACACACACACACACATATATATATATATATATATACTGTATATATATTTATTTATTTATTTTTTTTACGCTTTACAATATTTGGGCACAATCCATAGTTTCACCATTCACAGTGTTTCCACGTTCTTCTATAATAAAGTCCTAATTAGTGGCCTGAATATTACTGCAATTAAGCTGCCAGAATTTCTTCCAACTTTTTTTTTTTTTTTTTACCTCCTGTGTGTATTTTTAATACACTTACTAGCTGTTAAAAAAAATATGAATGTTATGAATAAATGGAACTTTATTTTTTTTTATCTCCAAAGGGTATTGCAGAAATTTGTTTGACCTCGGGGCCAACTATTGTTATTTTTGTTGCGCTGGAGATTTCGACAGGACAGGAAAGAATTAGTGCCTGTATTAGGTGGAAGACATTAAAAAAATGAAATCATGATGTCTATAATTATCTGCCTAAATATGATTTTAGAAAGGTTATAGGTGAAAACAAGTCTGAATAATTGAAGCCACATGACTGGGGACTGGAAGTTGTACACTATATTTAACCATGTGCAATCAGATTGAAATGAAGGGATAGACATCATAACGTGGTCCAGTCAAAGTCCCATTGAACAAGAGGTCAATTATACTGAGTGTCTAGGATCAGAGCTGGCTCAAAACCAAGTTTTTATATTGGAAAACAACTTATTTTAATGAGGCCACAATGCATGACTATGTCTATCATAAAACGTATAAAACTGAAAAAGGAAGAGTATAATATTCAGAAATGACCAGGAAAAAAAAAACATTAAATAAGTCTCCCTCTAGAGAGCAATAACCATTTGAGCAACTCTGACCAGCTCTATATGGAACCATCCAACCATAGCCAAACGTTTATTCCCTCTGTATTACCCACCGTACACTTAATAAAGCACTTGCACATGGCCAGCTCAGCCCTGAGACAACATCCATCTTGGCTTTAGATGCTATTTATTTATTGCGTTGAACAACTGAACTTGACTCTACTTGCTTGTTACCCTGAAGAGATTCTGCTCCATTGCTGTCAAAACTCCTAATTAGGCAGTAGAGATCAGATGGTGATCATGGTAGGAGCCCAGAAATTGCCTCGACATGTTAGGAAACCACAAGAAATACTACAGCTATAGGTACCGCAGAAATCAATGCACATAACGACCTTTTCCAAAGGCTCAGCTAGGGCTTACTTGAGTTGACTGTATGGGGTTTCAGAGTTTTTCCATCGTGTGATTCATCCATTCAATCTTGATTTATACAGGTTAGTCTCATTGAGTCACAAGGATTCATTTACTAGAGTGGTTGATCCCAACCACTTTCAGCTCACTTCTTAGAACGGACTTTGCTGAGGTTCAAAGCGAGCCGAGTGAAGTTGTAGATTTGATGTTGACAGACTGAAGGCCACTGATTGACCAGAGACTGTAACCTGGAACACCTTGCAACAAGAACTGAAGCTGTCCACCTTCAATTTTTAGTGGATTTTAAACACATGATAAGGTCAATAGAAACATCAAAGTAAAAATGTTCTTGTTTTTAGTATTTTACTTTGTTTTAGATTGCACCTTGATTTTATTGTTTTATAACACTACTTTTATTTTAATGGCATGTTGCTGTAGTTTATTGTTGTCTGTACCTTATATGATATCTGTCTAAACAGGACTCTCTTGTAAATGAGTCTTCGTGACTCAATGAGACTACCTTGTATAAATAAAGGTTGAATGAAAACTGATGCCTCCAAATGGTGAAAATTGGTCTCTTTACAAGAGAACCACCATTTAAAAAAATCTTACAACTGCAGCATTAGTTGGTTTTTTTTGTTTGTTTTTGTTTTTTTTTTAAATAATTTTTTAAAAGTATGTAATACATCCATTAAAATGGCAACACATAAGCCAACACAGTGGTATTATGAGGAGATGCACCTTTACATGCTTGTCGGTCTATCCATTATTGAGTCACGAGGGCTCATTTTCAAGGGAGACCTGTTTGGGAGCAGATAGTGTGGGTTAAGGGCCTTGCTCAAGGGC
The DNA here is from genome assembly GCA_032273985.1 of Hypsolebias coamazonicus. NCBI lineage: Eukaryota > Metazoa > Chordata > Actinopteri > Cyprinodontiformes > Rivulidae > Hypsolebias > Hypsolebias coamazonicus. The sequence continues at coordinate 7,469,006 of JAVCKU010000161.1, read as the reverse complement.
CCAGAGTGGGGCAAATGAGGGTGGAGGCAGGTGTGGGTGTTTCATCTTTTCCACCCACATTTTGATGTTGTCAGTATGGGGAGTCAAACCAGAAACCTTCCGACACATGCCCACCTTCTCTTACCTCTGCGCCACCACTCCCCACTGACAGTATATATATCTCCCGTATAACTGAACGTCTCACCCTCTCTCTAATGGGGAGGTCCATCCACCCAGCAGATAAAAATATCTCATTCTTTCGATCACTTCCCACTGTTAGTGCTGGAGGTTCATCACATAATTCAGACGGAATTAGACCAAACAAAAGTGATTTACTGTATGCACTCCAGTCGGCGGAGGCTTGGTGGCTTCCATTTGACCACAGCAGTTTTGGAAACCTTGGCAGTAGATGGTTAATGTCATGACTTTATTTCACTGCTCGCTTTATATGGTGGTAAGTGTTGGGCAGCCACGCTATGACAACCTACCCACACTGAAATGGCACTCAGTTATATGAAAAACTAGAGACCACGTAGAACTGAGTCTGGTCAAAATAGGGTGACGCAAGTTGTGCTGAGACTGGAAAAATGGCATGTAATATCAAACTGATAGCAACATGGAAGTTTATAAACTAGAGTTAGCATCAGTCACTATGAAATTTGTGACATTAATGTTGTTTTAACATTGGCAGCAATCGACTTCAGTCTTATCCCAACAGCTACAAAACAAGTCTGTCCACCACGGGGTTCAACAATTGATATGTTAGCTGGTATTTCAGTTCAGTGTAAATAAACTCAACATCTCCAAACTGTGTTCATCCAAATAATTACTGTAATTTCTGGACTATTGAGTGCACCTGAATATAAGCTGCACCCGCTAAATTTAAAAAGAAAATTAAAATTTTACATAAATAGGCCCCACTTGTCTATAAGCCGCAGGTGTTCACGTTGTAACATGAGATATTTACACAGATTTTTATTTATTTTTTTTTTTTTTACTTTTAGTTAAATACGTACCGGTAACATGCACAAATACAGTAAAAAAAAAATTCTGACCAGTGCCTGTAACAAAGCTGACAAAAAAATACACAGTACAGGTAGTCCTCGACTTACAACGTAGATCTGTTCCTACGTGGCGTCATTAACCGATTTTCGACGTAAGTCGGAACATATGCAATTACCAAACAGTATACCTGTACGGTACCTGTTCTACCAAGAACTTAGCCTGTCCTAACACAGTACCCTACATAATTATCAAAAAACACATAAAATACTGTACAGTATGTTTAATAATGAAATACAGTACTGCATTCTTCCGCCGCTGCGCAACGGTTTTACGACGTAAAACCGACGTAAAACCACGTAAAACCGCATAAAACCGTGTAACTCGAAATAAGGGAGATGCGTCGTAACCTTAAAACGTTGTACCTCAAGACCGTCGTAACCCGAGAACTACCTGTAGTCTACCAGGAAGTCATTGATCGCTACCCCCCCAAGAGAGGTGTGTATTGGACAGCTATGTGAGTGGGTGGGTGTGACGAACCTAAATGTTTTGGTGGCATGAAGTGTGTTAGCTCATCAAAAAAAAACAATTTCCATAAATTAGCTGCAGCATTGTATAAGCCACAGTGTTTATAGCGTGTGAAAAAAGTAGCGGCTTATAGTCGGGAAATTACGGTATTTACTTTATCCACAAATCCACCCTTGTAAAAATCTTTAAATATAGACCTTCTTTCAGTAGTTTTAAAATCCATGGCAACATAAATTAAATCTACCCACACAGATCAAAGAAATATGCTGATTTTTTTTTTTTTTTATGTTTAGCTGCAGAAACATTGTTTTTATGTCTTCAAATTGTTATTCTTTCTGACTCATCACTGATCTGCACTCAGCCTTTCGTAATGGCCCATATCTTTTGAAGTTGGGCCAAAATGTTTCCTAAAAGGAGCATCTGGTACCTGGTAGTATCTGAAATAAAACTTTAAAAAAAAGGAAAAAGAAAAACAACATCTGCACTGTGAAGTCGGGAGGAGCAGGTGTATCTTTGGAAATACGGCTTTAAGTAAAACTTCAGAGAGCGACATGAGAAAGCGTTGCAATTACGACTAAAATCCGAGCAGACGGACCAAGAAGTTCAACAGGATTCAAACAACAGGAAATGATGTGAAAATCAAAGCAGACATAGCAGGAAGTTTCAGACCACAATTAGTGAACTGATCAAAGTTGAGTCGCTGTCCACTGAAATAGCTCCAGCGTCCATATTTTATAAATGGACAGCCTTATAAAGACTCTGGGGCGGCTGAAACGACAAACTGTGCATAAAGCAAGGAGTCAGACATAAAAAGAGCCATTTGTCGGCTTTAGATCACAGGTAAAAGGGGCTCTTACATCACAACATGAAAGCTGCTGTCAGGCAGACGTGACAGCACCGTGGAGAGACATAAAATGTTACAAAAGATGAGTTTGATTTGAATGTGAATTACAACAACTTGCTCCAGCTGCTGCAGCCCGTACACCTGAAAGCCTGTGGCTGGATAGTTTCAAAATGTTGTTTCCTTTTTTTTATTATTTCAGACAGAGACAAAGAACGCCAAGATCATGGTTACTGACTTTGATGTTCCGCTGAAGTCATTTTAAAACAATACCTAAGGTTATATGGCAGCGTCCATGCCGCTTCCTGTCGCCTCACGCCGATTTCCTCCCTGTGAAATCAGCCTGTCATCATAATTTGATCCTTCCTCTTCCAGTTCAGAAGTTTCCACTGAAGTTCTGAGTGGCTCTTTCACCTGCTGCAGTAATTAAATGCTCAGAGGAAAACCAACAGAGGTTTTTGGTGAGCTTTTTAAGACCTGTTTAATGTGCGGATCGGAGATATGAAGCTTTCCTGTAACGACTGAGCTGCTTGTTTTGCTCATGTCCACTGCCACTTTGTGTCTTTCAAACCCAAAATAAATAATTAATAGAAAAGTGTGAACTGTGTCAAAAACCAACAAAAAATGTATTGGGAGAATGTTAAGACAAGCTAAGAATGTTCTTTTCCTGTGTTTGATAGGCCATTCATGTGAGCATCCTCTCCACCATGTGGTGTGGTTTAGCATTTTTGTTATGTATGGATGGGGAGACATTTATAAAAGGGGGGGAAAAAACAAAAGAAGTTTCATTTAAAAGACGTAAAGTAGCGTAGATACAGCCAAACTGCTGTGAAATGGGGGGGAGTGTGTCAATTTGGGCCTCAAAACAAGGGTCTTCAATCCTGGACCTCGAGGGCCACTGTTCTGCATGTTTCAAGGATTTTTTTAGGTGATTCAACCATTGAATCAGATGGGTTGGAACAGGGAAATAAGTAAAACATGCAGAATACTGTAGTGGTCTTCCAGGACCAGGATTGGACTCCCCTGGACAAACCGATTAGTAAAAAGTTCCTAAGTTTTCCTTGAGAATAGAAAAAAAAATGTTGGTGATGTATCTTTACTTGATACTGTAGTACAGAAGTATCATGTAGGAAATGTCTCGTCACCAGCTGATGCCTGTTTTACTGAAACAACTCTGACGCCTTGTGTAAAACCTGTGACTGAATAAAACTAGTACTTGTTCTCTTTACAGGTTTACTGAATACTGCAGGTTTTCTGCAACCTTTACAATCAAATGAAACATTTCTGCCTCCTTTCTCATAAAATAAACTTGGTCCAGATCCAAAAAAGTGCTTAAAATAAGGCTCAAATGAAGACGAGACAACTATTTGTTGTGTATACACTACTTGCGCACATTATAAAAGTAATTCTACAACAAATAGTTGACATTATTAGGATTTTTACTAGTTAGGATAAAAGGAAATACCAAATTCATCATTACACACCTTTAATATCATAAAAACACTGACCTTTAGAGGTCTACGTGAGTGTTTTCCATGTTTGGTTAGATTAATAATACAAGTATTTTTCTTAGGTATAATAAAGTATTTGCTGGCAACCTAATAAATTACTATAATGAACTGAACAAACAGATCGATGGATATTTAATGGTGTTTCATTTACAGTAAAAATACAAAGATCTTCATTTATTTAAATTTTTACTGTATTTTTTTAATTCAAGATCAGCCTTTAACTTCTAATTCATCTTGTTGTCTGAAAGACTTCCCATATTTTTGTAAAATATACAGTACTAGTTTGAAGGCTCATAATGTAGAAAAATGGACTTTTTCTGTTCTTCAGCCTCAAATGTTTTCAAATGATTCATTTTATTATGCTGGATTTGAAAAAAATAAAATAGAGTGGGAAGTTAAAATTAAGTGCTTGATAAACCACAAATACAAACTGATTAAATTGTACATAATTAGAATCATACGTCAGGAACATTTTATTCACAAACTGCAAAAACCTGGACAGGAAAACTGCTAAAGGAATTTAATGTTACAATATAATAAATTATGTTGTTGTATTATAAAACAAAGTGTAAGCTAAAAATCTTGAAATGTTTGTGTCAACTGGAGGTGAAAACTGAAGAAATATATATTTTTTTATTAATTATACACAAGGGCACGGCATAAACTGTTAACATCTCTCTGCTCTGATGAACTGCATCAGTTCTATCATCTGCTCAGGCATGGAACACAGGAATCGTACCGTCAAGCCCACCGCTGGGTCCTAATCTGCTTCACCACACCGGGTGACACGTTTGAGATATTTCTGAACATTTAGAGCGGCGCTAGCAAGCTAATGAGCGAGCAGCTGATGAGCCAGTGTTGTTAAGAGGAACTGAGAACAGATTAGAGTGTTAGAGATGAACAGATACGTACTGTAGGGCACGCATTCGTACTGGACTTCCAAGTATTTGTAGGTTCCGGGGCAGGGGTCTGGAAACACGTCGGGTCCGGCCACAACAGCACACTGGGTCCTGTTGTTACACCTGAGAAACAGAGATGGGTTTGGTTAAATAAATGACAATCAAGTGCAACATTCTACGGCAAACAGTGGCACAATGTGAAGATATCTAAGATGGTGTTAATGAAGATAAAAACATTTGTTTATTGAACAAATATCATGATGACTACAATCCTTTGGAGCAAAGACGTCTTCCTTTAAATGTAATCAAATCAAAGGAGAATTTTTGTATTGGACACATTTTTCCACCTTTTTATACATTATGACTACCATATTTTTCGGCCTATAAGACACAGTTTTTTGCATAATTTGAATGCCCTGCGACTTATAAACTGAAGCAACTTTTTTTTCCCTCCATATTTATAAACCCATTTTTGGCTGAGATATGACCGTTTTCATTCATTCTGACATTGAAAACATTGAACACAGTCATTTTCAGCCGCTAGATGGCACTCAAGTAGTATGGCATGCCGTTGAATCATGTAATAGGTAAAAATGGCTATTAATGACACAATCAACTTGCCACAGCCTGCCACCTTTGTCCAGCTCCAGGATCATGCCTGGAACAACGGTCAAAATCAGCTTCATTTCGCTGAGACGCCCCGGCTAATTGCAGCTAATTTGACCATTAAAGGGCCTTTATTAAGTCAAAGTTCAACTGAGACACACCTTTACTATAATGTCGAGCAAACAAATAATTGTTGTTAAGTGTTTATCTTGTTAAATTCATGTTAAAGTCCTCCCGTGCACGCCCCCACAGCTGCAATTTGGCAGCTAATCAATTTTTGGCACACTGACCCACATTTTCGCGTTGTCAGCTGTGACATGTAACAAATGCGACACGCCAGAAGTGATGCATAATAGATGCGACCTATAAGGCGAAGCAACTTATTTATGGTTGTTTCCACTTTATTAGACATATTTGGACTGATACAACTTATACGGCGATGCAACGTGTACAGCAGAAAATACGGTAATGCAATTAGTCTGCTAAGTAATTCACGCGTTTGATTGCTCCCAAACAAAATTTCATTGATAATATAGTGAATGTAGTTAATAGTTCACAGCTCATTTGTGAATAATTTTTTTTTTTTACAAAATTGAATTTGCACACCAAAGAAGGTGAATTAGTTTAGGCCTGAGTGGTTTTGACTCATGTTGGGAGATGGATGGTGATGGCCTACTCTGCTCGAGTGCCAATTTTACACATGGAAGATTGACAAGAACAGGTCAAAGCCATCATGTGCCCAATTTAAGAAAAAGAAAAAGAGGAAAAGCAAGCAAAAGATGAAAGTATGCAACTGTGTCATCTCTTGGAACATCAAAGGTCTTATGTTATGTTGGCTATAGCCCGTTGCAAGATTATCATTAACTCGTTTAGCTGCTTAGGATGACGTATTTGGTTTTCAGCAGAAAATATAATTTTGAAGATTGAAATTCTCCTAAAACTAAATTACATAGGAAAGAAATATTACTATAATTTTAAAGGCAACAATCTTGTGATGTAGCTTGGACCGTGTTAGCCATTAACTGGAAGAGGTGTTGATTTGTCTCCTATTCTGAATAGTTCACAAACTGGACATAGGCCTGCTAGTTTTTGTCTTAGTTGTTAACTGTTTTCTATGTCAGTATGACAGTACTTAAATCACTTTTTTTTGTAGTGCAATAGTGTAAAATGTATTACGTATTCAGAAATGGCTCAAACCTTCCTTGACAGTTGTGAAGTGAATTTTGTGTCTTGATAAAAGTAAACTGTAGTACACAGATTTTTTTTTTTTTAAGTGTCATATTGGTGCAATTTAGAAATGTCTAATTTTAGTTGTGTTTATTTTATCCAGTATTTATTTTTTGGAACTCATGGTGTACCATATTTATACGCCTTATTATATGTGTTTATAGCAT
>JAVCKU010000161.1:7238923-7251300 GCA_032273985.1 Hypsolebias coamazonicus | reverse complement strand
AAAATGCTTGCAAAATGCCAAATTTACTAAAATCTTAGCTAGAAGTTTCAAAAGGCTAGCTAGAAGCTAAAAGTGAGAGAAGGCTGGCAAAAAGCTGAGTAACAAAAAGCTGACTAAATGCATCCAGGCTAGTTGGAAGCTAAAGGTAACAAAAGACTAGCTATGGTAAATAGACTGTAGTCCAGAGGACCAGACTTAGCTTTTTTAGATTTTTCTACCTGGATTATTGAGCATGCATCAGGGTAAATGGACTGTATTTATATAGCACCTTTCTATCTTATCAAGATACTCAAAGTGCTTTACACTACAATCGTTTACCCATTCATGTACTAAAACATTAATTTTAGTACATGAAATTGTCAAAAGTTTAGCTAGAAGCTAAAAGTAACAAAAGACTGGCGAAAAGCTGAAAGTAGAAAAAGTTAACCTTAAAGTAACAAAAAGCTAGCTAAAAGTATCAAAAGGGCTAGTTAGTAGCTAAAATAATAAAAGGCTGGCTGCATCAACATTCACAGAATGAATAAAACTTCTGCTAACCGGATCAAACAACTGACCTCCTGCTGCAGGTCTCAGCCGCTCGTCCACCCCGTCCACTCTGACCTGCGACCCTGCGACCTGTCCCATCATCCCCGGCTGTGAGACCACCATTGAAATCTCCAAAGGCCACACGGGCCTGGGCCTGAGCATCGTGGGAGGCTGTGACACCCTGCTGGTAGGAGCCAGTTGATGAATTAGGCTTTAACCTCCTCTCACCAGGTTTATAAAAAGGAGTTTGTCAAATTGTAAAGAAAGAAAGCTAAAATGTTTTAACCTTACTCTGACTGTAACTCCCAGATATAATACGTCTCACCATAAGTTAAGTCTGAAAGAGCTGTGGCAGCTCAGGAATGTAAGAGACGATGTTGTCACAGCTTTCCTCCTTCTGCCATCGTCCTTTCAGCCCATCCTTTCTGTCTGCTCAGTCAGGCTTAGGGGGGTCAATACGTCAGACAGACCTGGAATTCAACCTTTGGACCCCAAATTACACCCTGAAATGCACATAAGTTATTTCCCCAAATCATTCAGAGAACTTGTGCTTTCTCCTTCAATAAAGGTTTATTTCTACAAATAACCCCCTGAATAAACACTAAATTGGTGCTTCTTGTCCTTCACATCTTTGTTTTTGTCTCAGGGGGCCATCATCATCCATGAAGTTTACGAAGAAGGAGCCGCCTCCAAAGATGGCCGACTGTGGGCAGGGGACCAGATCCTGGAGGTACCGTCAGATACAACTAACGACACGTTAGATGAGATGAGATACAAAGAGATGTGCTCGAGGAGTTTAAACATTTCTAAACTTTGAGGATGAAAAAGTTTGATAAGACAAATCCAACAGATTAAAGTTTTGTTACAAACAGCAACACAGCAGTGAAAGGTCACCATAGAAAATTGATTTGACATGTCAAAATCCAAGATGGCCACCAAGGACACCACCGTCAACCTAGTTACCCCATCTTTAGAGGAAACTATGCTGTCTATTTTTTATGTTGCATGAAAGTATAGTTTCCTCAAATGATAGGGTTGGACAGAGATTAATTTATGGTGGTCAAGGCCACCATTGGCCACCCCCTGGCTCCGCCATTGCGCCTGGTGGTCGATAAAATCGCTTCCTTCGCTCATCAGGATCTGTCACTCTGCTCCGACTCGGACAGACAAAAACCCTCCCTCTGCTCTTACACACAATGTAAAGGGCCCAGCATGCTCCATCCGAAGTGGACAGATCGACTCGTTGACGTAGTTGCGTGACAAAAATCACATTTTGTTCTCGGAGCAGCTTTGCCTGTCCCTTCTCGACGCAAGGCCCAGGCTGAACGTTTTCTCATAGGCATATACGCCAGGTATTGTGTGATTGATCAGACGTTTGTGGGCGTGTTCGTCAATGCGGATATGCGCTCGGACATTCATGTGCACGACTCTTCAAACACACTAAATTAGCCCAGTGGTCAAAAACTCCTGGATAAAGACAGTGCCAGCCCAAGCCTCCATGGGGCCCTAAGCGAAATTTGGTTTGGGGCCCTCCATTTCTCCTAATAATGTGATTTACTGCAGTCAACAGTCAGATCAGATCAGATTCATATTATCCTATGTGTATATATCATCTAGTGCAGGGATGTCAAACTCATTTTCATGTTGGGCCACATCAAGCTCATGAATGTCTTCAAAATTGGTCATGGCAGAATGTATTGATAAAACTACCTATAAACAAATTAGTAAAATATAACTTTCCCTGCATTCAATTACTATTTCTAAAAATTTAATATTTTATGTTTGAGTAATTTGGCATTAAACATAAATGATTTGATTTGACTGATAATGTTGAAGCACACAAATGTTATCTTGAAGCTCTGTGTCTGTGGCCCTCTAGGGTGTAGAGGGCCACAGAAATGGTTATGGCGGGCCAGATTTGGCCCACGGGCCTTGAGTTTGACACATGCTATATTATAAAAAATAATATTATTTAAAAATATTATTATAAAAATAATATTATTAAAAATATTATTGTTAAAAAAAAATCACAACTTTATAATGAAATTGTGTTTAATAGAATCATAGCAATAAAAACATTTTAAAAATCTACTTGGGGGCCCCTTAGTGGCCCAGTGGTCCTAAGCAGTCCCTTAGTTTGCTTATGCCTTGGGCTGGCCCTGAATGAAGATCACACTTGACGTGTACGGAGGAGCCGGACCCTTAACTCCTACCCACATGAATATCTTGCACCAAAAACATTAAGATATTTTTTTGTTCCTTTTATAATTTTAACCATCTAAAAATCTACAAACGTTCACTATTCAAACCCCTCAGCAACAGGGGACATCGGCGTACCGCTTGTATGAACACTGAGAAGTTAAATGTGCGGGCTCAACTTGGATGTGTCCTCCCTTTGACCCCAGGCTTTGTCCCAGAGGGGCAGCGTTCAGGAGTGGAGTCATTGTAGCTCGCTCAGCAGACCTGAGCTGAAAAGTACCCACCATTATGACTTAATTACCCCCCCCACTATTCATTTTCTGTCTGAAGACGATTGTGTTCAGAAAGTAAGGTCAGAGAGGCAAAGTGGGGGGGGTGGGTGCAGTTTCCCACTGAACAGCCATGCCGTTAGCTGCTCTGGGAAAAATTCCTCACATGTCCAAAATGAAAGCTAATGTGCTATTAACCCCTTTTATTGTGGTAATAAACAAAACTGGTGGACTTTAGTTAAAGTGGCTACTTGAGTTTCTCAGAGTTTTGCAGGGACGGGGTCTTTTCGGTTGTTTTGTTGTCTTCTGACATAATCTAATTTCCGTACATCCACCTCTATCGCCCTCAAACTGTTTTAGCATAAATTAAGGCTTTTAGCCCTTTTTATAATCCTCTTCCTGTGATTTATGTTCACGTCTTAAGAAAAAAGGAGAGCTCAGCTGTGTTGTGACATGCCAGGTTCGCCTTGAAGAGATTCTTTTGTGTATCTCGTAGGTAAACGACATCGACCTGCGAGCAGCCAGCCATGACGAAGCCATCAATGTGCTGCGGCAGACCCCGCAGAGGGTTCGGCTCACGGTCTACAGGGACGAGGCTCAGTACAAGGAGGAGGATCTGTGGGACTCCTTCACCATCGAGTTGCACAAGAAGCCCGGTCAGGGTTTGGGTCTGAGCATTGTGGGGAGGAGGTGAGAGATATTTACCGTTAGCATGATGGTTCGTGTGTCATCGTGCTTTAAATTGTTTTTTTAATAGGGCTGGAAGAGTCGGTACAGATGAAAAGATCCACCAATCTACTGTCTTTCTGGTATCTGATCCTAACATTGGAGTTTAAATATCAGCCAACATCAGGGTGGCACAGTATATAAAATAAATATTATAGCAACATGAATGTTAACAGTATCAACCATGAAAAGGTCTGAAAAGACTGATAAACCCGAATCCATCATATTCCACAAGTCATACATCAGGGCCTTTCAACGCTCAGTGGGCAACAGTTACTAAAAGCCAGCAACTTGAGACAATCCAGCACTTTTTGTCCTTATCTAAATTTAATTTACAATTTTAAATATAATTTTATTTTAAATTAATTAATTGTCAGGTGGACTGAGTTGTATAGCCCCGTCATAGATCATGTAAACTGTAGTCCCTCGATACTTGGTGGTTCGACTTTCGCGGACTCACTCTTTTGCGGGTTTTCAAATTAAGATTGTACAGGACACATGATTGGTGATGGTGAAAGACAGACCCCACACCCCGCCCCCTCCTTTCTCTTTCTGAGGCAGTCTGTCTGCTCATTAGATAAAATGAACAAATGTAGAATATCGGGGGGGAAAAAGCTTAGGTGGAAAAAATCAGAGTGAATCAGTTTAGAAAAAGAGAGAGAGTGGCTGAGTGCGGTTAAATGAAGCTCACTTACCGGTAGGTATAAGACAGACCACCCCCCGCCCCCTCCTTTCTCTTTCTGAGGCTGTGTGACAGAGAGCCTCGGAAAGAGAAAAGAAGGGGCGGGAGGTTTGTCTTATACCTGAGTGAGCCGTACGAGCGGCATGGATTATTTATGTTAAATAATCAAGCACGACCCAAACCGAGCCTTTAGTCCAGCCCACAGTGGGCCAGGCCACCGGGAAATGTCCTGGTGCTCCCGATGGCCGGTCCTGCCCGGTGATTAGCTCAGTAACCATAGCATCAGTCTGTCTCTTTCACTGTGCTCGTTTAGAGAGTTTAGAACATTGCAAGAGTGTGGGGTGGGTTCATAAAGCCTTAAAATATACATAAAATAAATATAACGTCTCTGCTTGGTGGATTTTCACCCATCACAGGGGTGTCTGGAACGTTAACCCCGTGATAAGTGAGAGACTACTGTATAACATCACCACTCCGAAAGACATATTTGTTATATTAGATGTTTTTAACCTTTCTTTCACAGATGAGATTTTTTTTTCTGTTGTAAGATCTAGTTTTATTTTAAATGAGCTTATCAGTGGGCCGAGCTCACCGGTGGGCCAGATGGTGCCTCGGGCCGCCATTTGAATAGCCCTGCTCTACATACTGCTAATAGAGATTTATGGACACTCAATGCCCACTCCTGATTTACGTTAAAGTCGCCAACATGGCAAAGCACACAGAGTTGTGAGGATTAGAAGGAAAGAGAAGAAAGAACATGAGAAATGTGTGGTTTTGTCACAACTAATGTAATTATTACAAAAATCTAAAATTATTATCATTTTGTGTTTTTCTAATATCCCTCAGCTGTAGTTTATAATTGTTTTTGTTTATTTCATTTGGACGTGTTTGGTGATGTTGTTTCATAATGAGACTGAAGTCAATCAAAAAGCAAAAAAATAAAAATAATATAAACTTTGAGTTTATTTATATCACAGATAAAAATATAAGAAGCAAAAAACGTCACATTTGCCCACTTGTCAGTTCCAAACTCACTGAGGTGACAGGTCCAGGTGATGAGCTCCAACTTTATCATCTTTTCATATTTATATATACTTTGAGCTCCCCCCTTTCTTTCCACATGAGTGGTTCCACTTCACTTCAGACTCTGGTCCTCAACCAGAACTGGGAGCTTCAGGGTTCTGCTCAGAATCTGCTGGAGCCACTCCTCCTGTTTGGGGGGGTCATGATCCCGAGCGCTTCAGTGACCAGTGGAACCGCTGAAGGGCTTGACTCTGCATCTGTAATTCTTTAGCTTCTCCTGCTTCTCCTGTTTGACAGTCACCTCTGCTTGGTTGGAACGGTGATGCTGCTGACTTTGGAGCGGGACATGGGGGGTTCAAACCTCGGTGGAGCCAACCAGTGACCTCCGTGTGTGATGACTGAGAGACGGAAATGATTCAGTGCTGGCTTGGATCAAGTCAAGTCAAATGTACCAAAGTGCTTAACAATAAGATCAATGCAGTAAATACAAATAATAAGATGTAACTACAATAACAAAAATTGAAACACAAAAACAATGACACTGTGTTAAACAGCATTGAAAACAGGTGTGTTTTTAGTAAAGATATAAAAGCGGGGAGTGAATTGGCCTGTCTAATGTTGAGGGACAGATTGTTCCAAAGTTTAGGGCCAGTGACTGAAAAAGCCTGATCTCCTCTGAGCTTCAACCAAAAGCAACTGGTCAGATGGTCTCAGCGCCCGAGAAGGAACATATGGTTGAAGTAGGTCAGGGTGCAAGGCCATTAATGCACATAAAGGTCAACAGGAGAATCTTAAAATCAGTTCTGATACACACAGGGAGCCAGTGACGAGAGGACAAAACTGGTGAAATATGCTCAAACCTTCAAGTTCCTATTAATAACTGAGCTGCTTCATTTTGGACAAGCTGGAGACATGAAACAACACGGGCTTCATCAGATGTTATGAAGAGCAGTGGGCTCCTGGTTCATCAGTACGCATTTAAATAACTATTAATAAAAAAAATATTTTTAACCTCGAGCCCGAACCTCATTGGTTCAGTAGAAGTACTGGCTCCGTACATGATACTAACTGTTATCAGATACTTTGGTCTCAGTGTCGTAGACTCTTATTAGATACAAGGAATGTAAGAATTATTTGTAACTGCAGTCTTTCTATTTTTTTTTCAATGCAGATCGAGGGATCACAGGTAACCATCTGCTTATTATTTATATATGATGTCGAGGAAGCTGCGCAAATAATGAGAAGCGTTAAAATTAGGGTTGGATTTACACAATACGTCCTGTAACACACAAAGTCAAGGACTTACATCGTTGCGCACTAAAGACAAAACTCACAAATATATGGGTTTTATTTACAATACGCATAAATGTGCGCCTATTTCTTCTAACCCTAAATTTATATAGGAGTGCAAATGTTTATTGTGAGATCCAAAAGGCTGAACAGCAGCTTCGATTGTACACTTCTGCCTTTCTGCTGCTCATGTGCAAAACTCTTCAAAGGCCATAAAGAATGGAAACTGCTGAGGCGACCTAAAAAAAGAAACAACGCCTGGTTGAAAAGGAAAAGTGTGAGGTAGCACTTAGTGGTGAGGAGCTGTGACAGCCAAGTGTCTCTGGCTCATGATGTTGAGTCGGATCAAGCTGCGCTGCTTCACGGTTTCTGATCGTCTTTATCCACGTGGAGATTGACGCTCGAACCGTGCATTTTGGAGGAACAAGGTTTTAGTGATACATTGGCGGCGCTCCTCAACAATTACATATTGTAAAAATGCTCTGAATCCTTGGTGCCATGCTAATCAGCGTCATTTCTCCATTTTATCCACCAGGAGCGACACGGGGGTGTTCGTGTCCGATGTGGTGAAAGGAGGCCTGGTGGACGCCGACGGTCGGCTGATGCAGGGCGACCAGATTCTGTCGGTCAACGGGGAAGACGTGCGGTCGGCCACTCAGGAGGCCGTCGCCGCCCTGCTCAAGGTGGCTCAGCTCAAACGGTAAAATCCTGCCTTGGCTAAGTAGCTGGGTTTAACGCTGACCCTTGCGTTGCAGTGCTGCGTGGGACCAATCAAGATCGAAATGGGGAGATTTAAGGCAGGCCCCTTTCACTCTGAACGAAGGTTTTCTCAGAGCAGTCAGGTGATCCAGCTCAACTTTCACATGGACTGAGGATCCATTTGGTTCAATTCCCTGACATTAAGAGCTCTTGATGTTCTGGTTTCAGATTAGTGACACAGGCAGCTCCAAGGTGGCTCATCTGGCTGGTTTGGACTCGGGAAGTCTTCCAGGCGATTCAGACAAACTAAGCAAAAGTCCAGAGCGTAAGGGCTGCTGATACTGCTGATATTAACCAACGATGGTCAAAAGCTACAATGCAGAGTGACCCATTCTAAGCCCAGTTCTTTCTACCACCCTGACAGCTGCAGAGCACAAGGACATCAGAAGTGTGGAGCTCACCAAAGGCCCCGGTGATTCTCTGGGCATCAGTATCGCAGGTGGGCTTGGCAGCCCTCTGGGGGATATACCTATCTTCATCGCCATGATGAATCCTGCCGGTCTGGCTGCTCAGACGCAGCTCAAGGTACGAAATTCACATCTCTTCTCATGGGGAATTTCCTTCTCCTTCGACCTTTAGCAGAGTGTGAAAACAAGGAATTTGCATATTTCTAATTCTTGTGTTGTTTGGGTTAAGACAGAAAATCTCAGTTATGCAGCACATAACTCCAAAGTTACGTGCTGCATAACTGACGGTCTCCGAAGGTCTTCAGCCTTTAGCCTTTAGGCAGCGGCCTTCCCTCCGACAATAGCGCTGACCAGGGTTACTAAAAATATCTTCCTATGCAATATATTACGCCAGCAAGTACTTCAGTTTCGGGAAAACAGTACTTGAAGAACAATACAATACTGTACAGTGCTGTAGTTGTGGTTTGCGCTGATAAAAAAAAAAAGAAAGAAAAAAAGAAAATGTTATCTAAGGAGCATTGTTGTTACAGGCCTTGCAATGGCTCGTATGCAAGGTATTCAGTTGTTGTCTGCCTGTCTTGAGTTGTAATACGTCAGGCGCAGTAGGCAGTAGTTCACCAATCTTTATAATTCAACACAAAGAATAAGAGGCGCAGGATAATATCTATAAACGCTCAAAATCTCAAAAATACCATCACCATCCTGGCATTCTCTACCTGGAGTATAAAAAAAAAAAATCAAAAAATGGTTTATATGTAAACTAACAATGGAGAGCCAAAGATTGATGGTGGTAAAATAAGATCTTACAAATTATACATTTTTAAAGAACATTTACACTTTGGACAAATAGGGTAAAAGAACTGATCGCTAACATCTAACACCGGCTAGCACTGGCTAACACCGGCTAGCACTGGCTAACACCGGCTAACACTGGCTAACACCAACTAACCCTGGCTAACACGGGCTAACACTGGCTAACACCAACTAACCCTGGCTAACACCGGCTAACACTGGCTAACGCCGGCTAGCACAGGCTAACACCAGCTAACCCTAGCTAACACTGGCTAACACCGGTTAGTACTGGCTAAAACCGGCTAAACTGGCTAACACTGGCTAACACCAGCTAACCCTGGCTAACACGGTCTAACACTGACTAACACTGGCTAATACCAGCTAACCCTGGCTTACACCGGCTAACATTGGCTAACACCGGCTAACACTGGCTAATACCAGCTAACCCTGGCTTACACCAGCTAACATTGGCTAACACCGGCTAACACTGGCTAACATTGGCTAACACTGGCTAACAAAGTAAAATAAAAGAAGGTAAAATCATTGTTTGTCCTGCTGCCAAAAACCTGTGCAATTCATGGCATATCAGTGGCATGCATCCTACACAAAATCTTCTCATTCGTGCTCTTTTTCACTGAGTCAAACGAGCGTGAATCAGCACGGATACACCGGGAACACCACATGTACCTTTCTATCAATTTGACCAGACACTGCTATCCCCCTGCTTTGTAAGCAGTACATGCGCTGTGTATTATTGTATCCATCAGGACAATTTGAGTGGATTTTGGTCCCGTGAACGTCGTCTTCGATTCCGTTTTCATGGACAAAAAAGTATTGGCGGTACCCATCATGCATGCTGTCTGCTGCATTTTGCCTGACATCCAGGACTTTGGGGATTTCCCACAATTCTCGTGACATCATCCCTGATCAATGCTATTGCAACAATGTTTAAT
Organism: Hypsolebias coamazonicus; assembly: GCA_032273985.1. NCBI lineage: Eukaryota > Metazoa > Chordata > Actinopteri > Cyprinodontiformes > Rivulidae > Hypsolebias > Hypsolebias coamazonicus. The sequence continues at coordinate 7,241,675 of JAVCKU010000161.1, read as the reverse complement.
GGAGACGGGAGGACAATGGACCCAGCTAACATGAATAATAAATCTCCCACGCTTGCCTTCAGATTGTTAAGTCTACAGAGAGGCCCATTGAAGAGAAAATGCAGAAACTTTGTTTTACATTTTCAGCCAAAGGGAGAAATAGGAGCTCTGCATAATGAAACTATTCAACTTAGTCTGACTTTGTGTGACGGTATAAACTTTAGAAAACAGCCTGAGCCATTGTTGCAAAAGTCACACAACAGCCCTCCTCTCTGTGCTGGAACAATGAGAATACATCTAGTTTAAAGGGATAGTTCACATCTTTAAAAGTGGTATTTTGTATAAAGGAAAAACTAAAGACCTCAGTTAGGAGAAATAGTTTATTTCTGACCGGGTTAATGAGCCAATATCTAGCCTGATTAAATCCAAGTTCAAGGTTCTTTATTGTCATTCGTATCACATGCAGTTCATGATTTGGAACAAAATTGTGTACACAGGGTCCCAGTTACATCCAAAAATAGTAAAAATATAGAGTATAAAAAGAAACAGTATACAAGGATCTAAGATATATACCGTATGCTAAACGAACGCCAAACTGTACGCTAAAAGATCTAAGATATATGCTAATCACTAATAGTGCAAAAGTCCAAAGTGAATGGCTGCCATCGTAAAACAAATTTTCTGTATTGTCTGAAATGTTATATGTTCTTCACAAAAGCTATTTTATAAACTTTTACATTGCCATCAGTTTTGCATTTCAAGGTTACATTCCTGCTGGAAGTGCTAAACTAGCTACTGCTAATGCTAACAGCTCTTGAAAATAATTACAATATTTTATGTAAATTAAGGCAGCCCAATATATTATAATCTTATATTTAATAAAATATCAGATTTGCAAAGTATTGCAATACATCAGATCTAAACCAGATATGTCAATAAAATAATCTGATGGAGGCCCGCTACCCTGAATATCCACAGCTCATTCAGAAGAATGTAGCTAAAATGCTAAAGCTAAATGCTAAAGTAACACTAAATATTATTATTATTTTGCATCCCTCATGTAATCAATGGTTTGACTCAAAATTTAAAGCACTGTGAACGTTTTCAACACAAAATCATTTAAAAATATTTATCCTGACCTTGTTTGAGTCTTATCAAGAGCTATTTGCAACAGGTAAGATAGTTATTATTCAGAACTTTTCCACAGAACCACACATCAGAAGCTCTGAAACCTCCCTTTAGACAAACAAACTCAAGCAGCTTCAGTCAATCTGGTCTTGAAGAATCTTCATTCTGACTCAGCCGAGCTGCTTTCTTCACATCGTGTCACTTCTTTTTGTCCAGATCGGCGACCGAATCGTCAACATTTGCGGCACCTCGGCCGAAGGCATGAGTCACTCGCAGGCTGTCAGTCTGCTCAAGAGCACCACGGGCACAATACAGCTGCAGGTCTCCCAGAACACACACCCATGCAAATGTTTTAACAGACAGCGAGATAATCTGCTGCCGACTCTTTATTTTGTGTCTGTGTAAGAGGAACAGAAACAAACTGTTCCATAAAACGAGTCCACAACGTAACAATGTGGGTTTGTTTGTATTATGTGTGAACACACCTGCAGGTGGTAGCAGGTGGCGACACCACGGTGACAAGTCCCCCTCAGACGCAGGAGGGCGGGGGTCTGACGCCCAGCTGCATCTTCCAGGATGACATGGGGTAAGAAGCTGCTATTACAGGAGAATATTTATCTAACGTGGCCTGTGCTCTCACATAAACGACAAAGATGTTTGATTTGGTTTCTGAATGAACTTTCAACAACGCTGTTCAAACCACTGAGAACTAAAATCTATGTTGGAGCCATGTAGCTGGACTCTTACACAGTTTTTATTGTTTTTTTTGTACGACTTTTCCTGCACTTTTTATAGCAACGCTGCTGCTACATGGTGAAAACATTCACATTTACTGGATTTTGTCTTCTTCACTAGGAGATGTTCAAGTTCAAGTTGTGTTTATTTGTCATGTGCAAGGTTAACACAAAGTTAACAGTACTGTACAATGAAATGCTTAGGATGAGAAGAAGCGATTTGACTTGCTAAAAAAAAAAAATCAAAGAACACACAAATGAGAAATACTAAAGCATACAATAAGGGTACAAAATAAAGTACCAAAAAGTGAAAAAGTAATTATAATATTTACAACTTCCTAAAGAGAGATAGTAAACCACAACATGGTAGAATATAAGCAGGATGACTTTGAATGAACAAGTATTTCAAGCTAAAATGCATATGATATATATTGCACAATACTAACATAAACTACACAGGTTGTGTGACAGGTTGTTGTACAGATAGTGAGTGACATTGTAAAGTTATTGCCAGTTGTTCAGTGTTATTTATCGAGAGTTCAGTAATCTGACAGCTTGTGGATAATAGCTGTCCTTTAGTCTTTTTGTACGTGATGACAGACTCCTGCATCGTCTGCCTCAGGGTAGTAGATGGAAGAGTCCTTGTGCTGGATGGGTGTGATCCTCAATAATGCTGCGTGCTTTACGCAGACATTGGCTGTGGTAGATGTCCTGGATGGTGTGGAGACTGCTACCAGTGATGTCCTCTACTGTTTGCACCACCCTCTAGAGCACATATGTCAAAGTTAAGGCCAGCAGGCCAGATCTAGCCTGCAAATTAATTATCTATGGCCCCCTGGATGATATTTAATTACTATTAGAACCGGCCCGCAGGCCACAGCCGCCCGCTGGTGTTTTGCATGCACCAACAC
>JAVCKU010000161.1:7191208-7203589 GCA_032273985.1 Hypsolebias coamazonicus | reverse complement strand
AGACATTTTGTGTCTTGGATTCAAATTAATGGGATTACAAGTTCTGTCCATTCAGAAGGTCTTCTGGGACAAGTTTGTACATGGAGGTATATTATTGCAAAACCAATTAATTTATTGTTTGTGTTTGTTGAAAAATAAATGAGAAGAAGACATTGAAAAATAGTTGCATATTAAATCGAAATCGCAATATTGAGGTTAAAAAAAGTCACAATTAGAATTTTTCCCCAATTTCTTTGTGTGTGTGTGGGGTGGGGGAGGGTGTATGATTAAAATCAGAAGGAAAAAAAAGAACATTTTCCAAAATTGTTCAGCCCTACCTGTGACTGCCTCTCTTGGTGGCTCAAAGATATATCAGTTTAGGGTGACTTCAGATTTTCATGTCTCAAAAATCTTGGAGTAGTTTATAATTAATTAAATGCCGTCCTGAGTAAAAATGATATTTTTGAAGTCGTAGTCTGGTTTTAAACATTTATGCAGCACTGAAGCTGTTTTTATTTATAGGTTTATAATGTTATTCTACAGTACTTTTAGAAGATTTCCGTGTTTTGTCCTGTCTTTTCTGTATCCTCAAGCTCCATGCGCTCCCCAGTGTTTCCACTCCTTGTTGTTCAGCCCCTGTCGCACCTGTCTCCAATCCCAATCAGCCCATGTGTTTGTCATCATGTCTTGTTAGTGTCTGTATTCATTCAGCGTCTTTGTGTATTTTCATTGTCTGTGGATTGCGCTGTCAATCTGTCATGCTCTGTGTTTGTTCCTCTTGTTCCCTCCTCCGTAAAAGTACGATTTGCTGCCCCATCAGTTTTTTTGTTCTGTTTGGTTTAAATTGGAATAATTTATTTTTACCTGGAGTCTCCCGTTGTCTGCCTGCATGTGGGTTCAACATCAAAACTGCAGATCATGATATCTTTGGTTGCTTTGTGACCCTTGTACTTTTAGATCTAACTGCAGCTTTTAATACTGTTGACTACACTTAATATTTCTTGTTTACAGCACTGGGCTGGAATCAGAGGTGCAACATTAGATTGGTTCCAGTTAGACTGAAATGATAGAAGTCTTGCTATGTCAGACTTTCATTCCACATCTTTCAAGTGCATTCCTCCACCTCTCAAAGTTCTTTTCTATTTATTTCCTGTTATCATCATAGATCATAGTGTCATCCGCAAACATCATTGTCCACGGAGAGTCCTGTCTGACCTCATCTGTCTGTCCATTAGCAGAGCAAACAAGTGTGGAGTCAGAACCAATCCTTAATGCTTTTCCGTGTCCACCTAGAAGTTAGCTGTCACTATCAGTTTTGACTAGACCTGACCAAGAGATAATTATCTACACTTTTAGCACAACCTGAACTGATTACTGCAAGGCATTCTATGTTGGGGTCAGTGAGGTTTCCTTTACACACCCTCAGCTTGTTCAGAATACTGCTGCCCATCTCTTGACTGAAACACATAGATGTGAACACATTTCACCTGTGCTGTCCTGTCCTCACATCATTGGCTCCCTGGGCACCACATAATTGCCTGAATTTTTTTTTTTGTTATTTCTAATCAATATAAGAATATTTAAATCTTGTTACTTCACAGGCTCTGAGATAATCTGATCATTTGCTTGTGGTCATGTTAAAAACTAGGTTTGTGTTTAGAGAAGATTGCAGAAATATCCCAAACGTTGGAACTGTCGACCCAGTTAACGTATTATAAGAATGCTATTTTGATAAAATAAAAAATACTAAAAGATAAGCAACATTGTAAATAGCGGTCCCAGTGTTGATCTCTAATGCAGAAATAGTCTCTAAAGTTTCACAACAGCAGTAGCATAAAACAGCTGCTGCAAAATATTGTGTAATGTGCAAATATGTCTAGCATGAAAGCGTTTTCAGTTCTTAGCATGTTTTAAAAGCTTAATAAAGCTACAAACTACCCGGTGAAGTCACCACCCTCATGGTGCTTTTTTCCTCATAACTACGACAAACAGTCTTTGACTCATGGTGTCAGTTTACGGCTAATAACAGAGACTAACATAAATGCCAAATCAAACCAGAACAGGAAAATCACATGAAAAACCCATTTCACACTCAGAAACATTGCACACACAATTCCTACCCAGCATGATTTGCAACTCTTACACTGTCTCTGGGATGTGACTCTCTCACACATTTCACACATTTTTACTTTAATAAAAATGGATTTATTACTGAGCGAATATCTATAATGATTCACAACAACTATGTAGTTAGTTTATAAAAGTAGTTAACCACAAAGAGGATCACCAAGGTAATTGAATTCATTAAAGTTAGTGACACGAGGGAGACGTCCGACACACACTGAATGCATCACTCTGCTTCAGCACAGCAGAGTTCTGCTCCACCTCTTTGGTCCTGATGGACCGGATTAATTTCTGAAAGCTCACCTCTGACCAGGACATGGATGCTTTACTTGTGAATCACAAGTAAAGTGGTTGTAAATCACAAGTTGTGATTTATGATCTGTTTTGTGTTGTGTTCACTTACAAAGTTGTCACATTACAGTCACAGAGCCAGTGACAGCAATGTATGATAAAAGTTAATGGTTTAGCGTTAGCAAAGCTAATTTCTTTAGTTAGTGAATTAGCAGTTAGGGAAGCTAACATTTTGGTCAGCTTTTCCCCCATCACTGGTAGATGATAACTTCATTGTCTGTATTGCAACACGTTACACATGTACAACATGACCGTGCATGCCCTAAACTGCATAAATAGAATATATTTCACTTTGTTTCCACCGCCTTGCCTCACAAAAACAATAACTGAAATGTGTGTGAAGACTAAGACAAGAAGAATCAAGAGTTTTGAGTCAAAAACAGGCTTATAGTATGCAACATATCAGAACACTTTGAAAAAGGATGAACAAGGGAAGAGCCTCCCTAAAGCAAACCCTTGGTTCTGTAACAACTCCATTTACACAGTGCAGTACGGCATGTCTGCTTTCCACACAGGGATCATAAAATTTTAATCAGCATTTGCACAAAGAGGGCCTAAATACATTTTTCATTTTCATTTGCGGTAATCGTCTGACGTTCAAGGCCTCACAATTCACCAATGTATGCAAACACAAATCGGACGGCCCTTGCTGGTGGCTCAACCTTCTGGGAGGTGACCTGTCCCGTAATCGCTTGATGAATAGCTTTTTTACTTTATTTTTCCATAAGTGAACTGTCAGTTACATTTAAAGGGGGAAATCAGACTCTCTTCTCCTGCAGACTAACAGCGAGGGGAAGAGTCCATATCTTAACATTGATCAGAAGTATTTCTGTTATTACGAGATGCCCTTAGGCCTAATTAAATATTAAACCTTTTATTGGCTTTCACAAAGGTATTTGTAAATAAATTTCATGCCAGAGAGAGCATCAAAGATTCCAAATCCCCCTCCTTGCCACAAAATAGTGGATATTGCTGCTCAACCCCACCCTCCCAAACCATTTAGGCACATTTACAATGATGAAAAAGGAAGTAAATTGCTGCCGATGGCTTCCAGTGGGAAAGGACAGTGTATATCTCTCAGTTTATCTTTGATAAATTATATACTTCCTCTTATGAGGTTATACAGTTGTCTAATAAACAATGCTTTGTGTAGGGGCTGTGGCCCATTTATCGTTATTGGAACTCAATCATTACCTGCTTAAAAACACAGTATATTTCTGTAATGAATCTGGAGAGCAAATACAGTCAGTTTAAAGTTAGGACAAATTGTGACGGGATGACGCAGACTGTTTTATTGCCTCGTGCCTGAGAATAATCACAGAAGACCTGAACGAAGAATGGCTGGTTCTGCAGAACAGGCGAGAGCAAAGCCAGTCCGTCATTAATCACCGGTGACGGCACACTCGGCATGCCTGTCCTGACAAAGTGCCTTAATTGATTGTCTTGCCTGACTTGAGCTGATAAATCAGGAGGTCCATCATCAAAAAGAACTGAAAACTATTAAGTCATAACCCCGGCCAAAACAAACAGAGGTTTGCGCTGTATAAAACATACACTGGCCTTCAGTTGCTTGGTGTGTCCATAATTCATCGGCATAAATTATGTCGCCTCAGCCTCACTGCTGACTGTGGCTGTCCATGTTCGTTTATTTCAAGGGACAGGACGAAGTGAGTCAGCTGGAGCGCTGTCAGACCCCACAGGGTGAAGTTCATCGAGCCAAGCAGTAGATGGAGCTCCTTGTAATGGTTTCCTCCTCACAACATTACATCAGTGATTTGTTTCCCCCCCCCAGCTCCATATCATCATCATTACATGCCATTTATGTCATTAGAGTTGGTGTGCGTATCTGAATGGGAAGATAAAAGCTACACATAAGCAATGCTACAAAAAAAGCTGGTTACTTCACTCTCAAATAGCTATAAGGAATAAAAAAAAAATGATGCAAGAAGCAGATTACAAGGCAGATTAGTTGGATTTGTCAACCTGATTTTATACTGTAGTTTCCCCCTCAAGGTTAGTCAGTGTCAACATTTGCTTCCTGTCCAACTTTGTTCATGAAGTTTTGCCTCAGTCGAGGCCATTTGTTATCATTTTGGATCTTTTGACTAATGTCTTTGACATAAAATGCAATTTTTCTTTATTATTTTAAATGGTGCACGATCTCCGTGGGAACATTTAATCTGGAGTTGCTTTGAACCTCCTTGTGAGCCTGTTTACGGTGACTGTATGACCTCTACAGGTTGAGAGATGCCATTCATCCTAACAAGATTTACCTGTCCTTATAAAGCAATCAATAGTTGTATCTAGAGTCAGATCATCTGTTTTTTACCAACTTGTAATCTACATACTGTATTGGCAAAAGACAGAGAAACAAAGCAAAATAACTTGTTTTATTGTTGTTCAAGATGCTTCACTGCTCATCCAAGGGAGATTTCTCAAGTCAAACATCAAGTTTCTCGCTTTCAAACTGTAGTGGGTTGCTTTTTATGTGAGCTAAACTCACGTGCAAATCCCCTCTCCCTCCTGAGGGTAGTTAGGGTCTTTGTTGGCCTGGGAAATGTTTTGTTGACATACATAAAGTAAGATGGATCCAATTAGCATGGCACAATATAAATCAAAATATGATATCCGTTGCAAATCAATGCGCACAATATCAGCATTGCAGATACCAGCTATAATTAAACCATCATAAACCATGTTTTTTATTAATTTTTTTATTAAATAATTTATTCATTTTACATAAAAACAAGCTAAAGAATAAAACATAACAATAAACTTATGAAAGAGAAAAAAAAACATAAAATGAAAGGTAGCAGAAAGAAGAGTTTCTTATTTTGTCTGCCCCTTTTTAAAAAACAGAACATTTCAATCAATCAATTCAAACAAACATTTTTCAAGAAATATTAGATCATTTGAGCAATGTTTGAATACAAATTACTAGTACATTTAATGCTAGATATAAAGCTTTAAGTTTCATGAACTCAGGCTACGGTGAAATCTACTAAAATCTGCTACATAAAAAAGTATACTGTTCAGTCAGTGGGCATAAAAATGTCAGTCTCAACACATCTAACATGTTACAATAAACTAATTTCTACATAAAACAGAACATGTATAAATCATCTGGTCTTGTTAAAAACCACAAGCAAGACTCAAGTGATTCAGTCACAACTGTTGTTTCTTAATGAAAGACATATCTGTTTGCAAATTCATCTTACACTTTAAAAAAGTAGAAACAATTACAAACTAGAGCTGGACAATTAGGCCTGTCATAATAGCAAATTTTGCTGGGCGATTAATTGTCTCCGAAATAATCGCGATAAATGACAATATTGTTTGAAATTTGACAATAATTAGTAATTATTGTAAAATTTAACAAGAAATTTTGGTTAATTTGTTCTGAGTGTAGTACTTTTTTTGACCACTGGATGACAGGATAAGACCATTCGGACCGAAGGATGGATAGCGAGGGAGCGAGCAGTGTGTCTCTTTAAGAAAAATGGGAGGGAGGCGTCTTGACATGACATGAGCTTTCTTTCGTTCCTTTTTATTGGTTCTCAAAATGGTGGATGCTCGATGTGGTTTGAGCTCTTTAGCATAGCATTTTTCACACAAAGCTTTTGATTAAAAAAAATCAGTAAGCAAGTTCTCAGCTTCTTTTTGCAGAGGTCAACAACTTTTTACTCGAAGGCACGGGTTTCAACCGTGAATTTTGGAGCTTCGACAAGACTTGAGGTTTTTGCCTGAGGTCAACCTATTAGCTTAGCTCATAGCTTAGCTTCTCAGCTTAGCTGCTTTGAAGAATCCAAAAATGAGATTTTGGACTGTTAAAAATGGATTTTAAAGGGAAAAGAGAAAGGGAGGGGTCAGGGAAGAGCACTGGAGTTGAGCCTTTTGTCATCCAATGTCTTCAGTAGAAAGAGAGAGACGTGAAGAAACGATAAAGCCGATAAATGAAAATGAGGTAGATAATTTTAATTCATCGTGCGATAAATTGATTTATAGTTTATCGCAACAATACACTGAAAATGATGGTCCTTATGATATCAATGGGTGCAATATCAATTTCGCAAATATCTTGAGTCATCAATAGGCTATCATATTGTAAGTGCCATTCATTAATTATTTTTATGCCAACAAGGTATTTAGTCTTTCTGATGGATTCCCAATTCCTGGGATGTCCATACCTGCTTTAATTCTGTTCTAACATTCAACAACAATACCCCAGTTGCATGTTTTCCTAATATTGTGCAGTCCTGATCTAAACTGGGTTACATTAGTGAGAGTACACTCGTGCCGTTCTGCTTTTTAGCCTTACAGACGCAACGGGAGATGAAAAATATGAAAGATGCCATTTAGAGGGAAAAGAATGAAGTAGCAGAAGTCGAAGCATTGTTGGAAGACTTCTGGTTTTGCCATGTAGGCACTGAAGGCACTTCTTAGTGCTGATTACTGTCACAACTGAAGAAACCTGTGGGTGTGAAGGAAACCCATTGACATTTTGAGCTTTCTTTAACAAACCCTGGATGGAGCAGTGCTGGAGCTTGTCACACGCTTGGAAAAGGTTTCACCACAAACAGCGAGCAAAACAACTGGAGCCTTTTACGGCTTCACGTTTGTGACTCAGTCATTGTCGATGCTTCAGAGTGCGAACAGCTTCACACACCTGAATATGCATCACATACGCACCCAGAAACAGCGCAGCAGCAGTGGTGCAAGGCCAGATTGCTGTGGCTGAAGATACATGGTGGAATCATCAATCACCAGAACCTCCCTCTGGCCAAATCAAGTTTGTCCTAGTGTGCGCTGAACACAGTGCCAGCCATGCAGAGATGAACTCTTGCTGGCTGGCGGGTATGCGGGGGCATGCCGGGGCTTTTCACGACATCTGGGAGCGCATCAATCTTGCAGCAGATGGATGAACGGACGATGATTAGGATGAGAATGTGGCTTCTTAAGGCCAACTGGGATGCATCTTCCACTGGTGACAGATCTTTCTGCTCTCCAGTCCACCCCACAGTGAAATGAGAAACAGCTGGAGTGATGGAGGGCTCATTGTTCAACCAGCGTCTGCTCTCAAGGAAAACTGCCTTTTGACTTGGTTGTCAAAGATTTGGTGCCGCATGAATAAAGTGACCTTAAACAGTTGTTAAAGTTTGGAAATATGCTTGTTGTTCACACTTAGAGGCCAAATTGAATGCCTTGACCTTAAAGCAAAGCTATTAAATATTATCAAGACCATGCCAAACCATTGGAAACATGACGAGGAGCTGCCATCCAACTTAAGAATGATTCACAAATTCAAATTAAATCTGCATTCATATAAGCCTAGGGCAACAAATCTGCTCTCCCTACTCCGTAAAAAAAAACAGACCAATGTGGCTCATACACAAATGATTTACCACAGAGAAGTTTAAGTACCCCCATGCTGTTTCCATGTTACCCATTCCTCTCTGAAAACTGCTATTTGTCAAGGTCAACCCATTTCATCAAAATGGAATCAGGGTGATAACCATGTTGGAGCAGCAGGATTCAGAGAAATTTAAAAAGCTGAAGTGCAGCTCATGAGTGCGATTGGTCTGCCAGCATCTTCACACACTGCCTGATTAACATGCCTTTGAAGCATTCCAGCCACATTACTAGCAGAACAAAGACACATGATCATTCTGATCAGAAATATTAGGTTTTCTACCAGTTATTGATGGACAAAATATTCAAATGTCTCACATTGGTCTTTGATGTAAATTGATAGGTTCACTCGATTCCTGTAATGTGCTGTTATCTTTAAAAAGCCAGACAGGATTTAAAAGAAAATGGTTAGAGGTGAAAAGGAGAGACATCACCATTCATGCAGGACAGAACTGAGTCACAACAAGTAACTAGTTGGGATGCACATTACTGAACTGATTGGGATATCTGTTTTACCAACAGGTTAAATCACTCATAGTCTTTAATGGTAAATTTGTGCCAGAATTACCGTAATTTCTGGACTACAAGCTGCTACTTGTTCACACATTTTGTCCACCACAGCTTATACAATGCTGCAGCTAATTTTTTTTTTTGATGGGCTAACGAGCTTCATGCTGCCAAAACATTTAGCTTTGTCACACCCAGGTGCTCACATAGCTGTCCAATACACATCTCTCTTGGTGGGTGGGTCCTTGTGACTTAATGAGATTTTTCATTCAACCATTATTTAGGCAAGTTAATCCCATTGAGCCTCGAGGACTCATTTAAAAGAAAGACCTGGACTGGATAAAGGTAAAAAACAATCTGACCAATGATATTACCAAACAGGTCACAGTGGACCAGTTTCATTGGTCCACTGTGACCTGTTCGGTAATTTCTCCTGTTCTGCAATTCTCCCGTTCTCCCCTGCCCGTTGTGTCCCCAGGAAGATGGGAATTGTGATGAAGAAGACAGCACAAGCTCATGGGCGCAGTGTGCAGGAGGAAGGTGAAGGTAGTGATCAATCACTTCCTGGTAGACTACTGTATTTTTTTTAACCAGCCGTGTTACAGGCACTGTTCAGAAAAATACATTTATGGTATGTATTTAATTAAAAGTTTTAAAAAGCTTTCTATGTAAATATCTCATGTTACAATGTGGACACCCGTGGCTTATACACAAGTGTGGCCTATGTATGTACATTTTTTATTTTTTACACTTTCTAACAAAAACAATGAAATACCCATGCCACACAGCTAGTCAGCTAGTGCGTTCACAATATTGAGGTATCAAAATACAAGGAAACATGCTGAGCTGCGCTCAAGATTCTCTCAAAACTAATTGTTTTTTCTATAGGATTTACAGTGTCCTGACAGATACTAACCATTTTAGCACATGGTCATCAAAGATTGACAGTGACAGAATCAGGATAACGTTAAACATACTCGGAAGAACTCGTGGTGGCTGCAGTAGCTTGGTGGTCGGTGCTGTGGTCTTGTAATCCTTGGGTTTTGTGTTTGAACCCATGTCAGGAAGAGTATCTGGTGTAAAACAATTGCCAAACCATTCATGTGAGTTTTCTCGCTGTGGCCATCCCTGCAGAGTGGAGTAGCTGAAAGACACTTATTTACTTTCAGACTCAGGAAAACTCCCAACAGCTCTTTATTTGTTTTTTGTTAAGCCTCATACCTCTGATGTGTGGAATATTCATATATGACAGAACCCCACACTCAAGGACCAGTACAAACATAGACATTTTATAGGAAAAAAACAAACCAAAAATTTTGAATTTTGCCTTGTAACTAGCTAAAGCAATAGCTAGCTTTAGTAACTTTGTTACTAATGCTTTTGGTTACTAGCTAGTTAGTAACAACATTTCTAATTTGGCAGTGCTTCATTTTTTTTCTTCTGAAATGATTCATGTTTCATGCCAAGCCAGACCAATGTATTGGTGTATGTATTTTCTGCTTGCCCTGCTAAGCTCCTCCACTCATCAGCTTCACTCAGCTCACCTGTGCCACTCCCAATTGCACCTGTGGGCTGCACTTCTTAAGCACTCCTCAGTCTCTGCCTCCCTGCCAGATTATTTGATTGCCTCTTTTTTCACCTTTATCTAACCAGGCATAAATGCTAAGAACAAATTCTTATCTACAGTGCTGACATGGCAAGCAACAACAGGCACTTGTAGGGTCAAGGGAAGGGAAACAATACCGTTAAGCAGAACAATACAATAACAAACAAGTAAATCATAAATTACATTTACAACAGTTTGTTGTCAAAGTTAGACGACAACATTACTAAGCATGAAACCATTTGCAAGTACAGTATCTTTAAAAACAGCTTTTAAACGATTTTTTGAACTAAACTGAGACGAGTGACATCAGACCCAACGTTTTTTGAAGCAGATTCCAGTCTGATGGAGTAGCAGAGGCAAAGAGAGACTTGGTCTTTAGAGTTGTTAACCACAAACACTGAGAGGATCAGGTCTTATACTTTGAAACGGGTGCTAGTTGCAGGAGATTAGTTAACTATGGAGGTGACTAACACAGCAACGTCTTATAAATGAGGGTAAACCAATGAGTTTCACGATGAATATGTAGAGAAGGACAATTAACAAGAGAGTAGAGGTTACATTGATGTTCTATAAGGAGCATTTGTAACAAAGCCAATAACAGTGATAAATTGTGTCCAGCTTATGAAGGACACCCTTACAAGCGTGTCTGTAGATTGTCTCCATAATCCAACAGAGGTAGAATGTTTTTTTTCAATAATGGTGCATTTTGCAGTCAATGTAAATGAAGACCAATTTCTATATACTGTAGATAACCAAGTCTCGCGTTAACCTTAGATTGCAAAACATGATCATGATGTGAAAAGGACAGAGCGCCACCAATCATGCCTGAAGTAATCCAATGTTCTTGTTCCTGTTATCGACTCCACTTCATGACCACATATTCCTCTCCTTTTTGCCTTGCCCATGACAGATAACTTCTGCCCATCTGATATCTGGTCCTCGACTCTCGTTCTGCATTTTGACCACCAGTTCCTGCTAAACCCTTCTGATAAGTTTTGCCCTTTCTGCCTCTCTTTGAATGACCCATACCTGTTTTGTGACCATGATCTCAGACCCTGGACAAAAGGAGTTGTTAGTTCTCAGAATCAACCTCCACAAACTGAAAAGGAGTGTTTGTTGGACCTTCCAGATTACACTCATGGACCATTTGATCTGGCCGTATCGCAAATCCTCCAAACCTTCCTTCCCTCTTCCCTCTGACATCATCGCAACCAGTGCATCTCCACCCGTGATCAAACACTGCAGAGTTTCAGCAGACTTTCTCCTTCAGGAGTTCACCTCCTGACACATTTTCAACAAATCTTTTTGTCCACTCCTGTGTGTGGTTGAATTTCCGGGTCTCCCTTGTAATTCATTACATCAGCAGCATCAACATTTACAAAGATAGACAAAGCGTCTAAACCTTTTCCAGTTGGTCAGAGTTTTTTTGGAGGGGCAGGTGTATGCCACTGCTGCCATGATGTAATTTTGAAGTATATGTATATATTAGAGATACGAAAGTACCACACAATTTGCCAACTCAAACAGGCAGCCACGCTGTTAATCTCAACGTAACATTACACTGAAGCCAAATGCATCGTTGACCATACAGCAATATGGCTACGTAACTCAACAAATATCAGCATCTGTGAAAATGTATCTGGTGTATTTAATCTTTTTTAATGTGTTTTTTTTTTCTTGTCATGAAAATGTTCCTAAACATGGAGGGATAGGATTTTAAAAAGGAAAACTGCAGCCAGCCTGGGGTTGGCCATCTTTTATGGCTTCAGCTTCCTGCTTCTGTCCTGTCTCTACTAACCGTGCTTTCTGCCGTACATGTCACACTGCCGTATAAGTCGCATCAGGCCAAATATGTCTAATAAAGTGGGGAAAAAAACATAAATATGTTGCTTCGCCATATAAGTCACATCTATTATGCATCACCGCTGATGCATTGCATTTGTTATGTCACCACTGACCACCTGGAAATGTGGGCCGGTGTGCCAAAACTTGATTGGCTGCCAAATGGCAGCCGCGGGAGTGTGCACGGGAGGACTTTAACAACAATTTAACAAGATTAACACTTAAAACAATTATTTGTTTGCTTGAAATTATAGCAAAGGTGTGTCTCAGTTGAACTTTTCCTTCATAAATGCCCTTTGACGGTCAGATCAGCTTCATTTCACCTGGGCGGCACTGTGAAATGCAGCTAATTTGACATTTGCACCAGGAGTTCCAGAGTGAGATGAAGGTGGCTTGGTATGGCAAGCCAAGTGTCTCATTAATATCCACTTTTACTTATTAATTAGACACTTGGCTTGTCATATTGGTTGAAGGCCCTCTAGTGGCTGAAAATCATAGTATTCAATATTTTCCATGTCAGAATGAATGAATTCATCAGATCGCAGACAAAAATTAGTTTATAA
>JAVCKU010000161.1:7142524-7156810 GCA_032273985.1 Hypsolebias coamazonicus | reverse complement strand
AAATACCAAAACAAAATGAATAACTCATTTTATATATAAGAGCAATGTAAAAAAATTAAGTCTTACCCTGTGGTTATTGTATTTTCAAATGCTTAATTTTAAAGTCATTTGACAGACAGCCATATATAATGAAACAGCTAAGTTTTGTGAGAACCAGATAAACCTGTTTTACTGTCATGTAGTTTTTCCTAATGGATAAACTATATTTGTGTATATTTTTACCGTATATCATGGCAACTTTTTCACAATCAACCTGTTAAACACACTTACTGACAAATTAAACCAATATACTTATAATTAAATTACTGTACTCTTTTGTCTTCTTGCTCCTTCATCCTGTGGTGATCTTGTCCCTAATTTCTGGCTGTGTGTCATGACGCACCATGTTTAGAGGTTTTATGGGTTTAGACCCACATTGGCCTAATGGTTGCACACACTTCGAAGAATCCTCAGTGAAACACTAAAGTGAGTGAGGATTCTTGACATCTTGATCAAAGTCCCGTTAAAGTAAAACGTCTTGGATTTTTTTTAAAGATCTGACACTGGGATGTTTGATGCTGATGATTTATTGTAGCATGCATTATACTTATATGAAAATATCTTTCAACAGCATATGTAATAACCAGTCCCGCCCAGGATACAAATACCAGCCAATCACTACACATAATAATCATTTGCCTAATCAGCATGCAGGCAGAGTGCAGTTTATCAGTCCCATTGAAACCTCACTGCCATTCACCATTAGTGTATCATATTTTCTCAAAATACTGTGAAGGAGAGAGGAAAAAAGCCAATTTCTTATTCATATTAGACGGGTATTTTTTTTTATTTTTTTATCAGACTCGGGATGATAGGGATGAGCAAATAAAATTAAAGGTTATTAAAGCAACCATACACTGATCAAAGTTGCGCCCATAAACAGATTCCCCCTGATTCAGAGCAATTAGCCGCAGCAGTTTGGAAAAGTTCTTTCTATCTCCTCCTGCTTAATAATGGAAACTAGAATACCATCAGGGGGAACATGCACGGAGGCTAGAAGAAGATAGCTCTCCCCTGGCTTCATGTTCAACAGCTTTTAGTCCCACTGTATACAAATTCATTTAAATTCAGTTTTACCATGACTGTGGAATGCTTCTTACACGTATTTTTAAATACAGTACATGAAGTTGGTACATAACATACCAAAAATCACATCATGCAAATTAAAACAAAGATATGAATAAACAATCATTTACTTTGAAAACTCTGCAGCTAGCATAGAGAAGGTATATTGTGCTCTTCCGACAGAGGACCTGTTTCATTTTCTCTTATTCTCAGAAAGTAAAGAGATTAGCTGTGACATGACTTTTGATTGTGGGAAAGAAAAACAAGCATGCACACCAACAACGACCACACTCATACATTAAAGAGTTGGCTTCACATTGCTCATGGGGCATTTGTAGTAATAAATGAAAACATTTTCTAAGTCCCAGGTTCCAGGGTTACCTAGTATTTTTATTTTATTTTATGTTTTTATTTTATTTTTTTATTTATTTATTCTATAATAAAATACAAAACAATTAACACGTAAGTAATTAGAAAACAAAATATAAAATGAAAGGCAGCAGATGAAGAAAAATCTTATTATATCTGCCCCTTATTCTCTAATAAACAATTCAAACATTTTCTTTAAATACCAAAACAAAATGAACAACTCATTCAACTTTCCATTTTTCATACAATCCTCATTAAACTCCATTCATATATATTTTTTCAACTATTTGATTTTGACCGTTCTTTTGAACACAAACATTGATTTAGCTTCTTTAACATCTGTCTCCAAGTCATTCCACAACAAAACTCCCTGAATTATGGTAGACCTTCCCTTCAAACTAGTTCTAGACTGAGGTTTCACAAACATATCTGTTCCCTTAAGATTGTAACAGCTTAATCTTTTTACAAAATACATATGGATATTTGAAGGCAGTGCATTATTCTGAGCCCTATACATAACTGATAAAATATTATAATCCACCAGATCATAGAACTTCAGCAATTTCATTTGATAAAATAATATTCTTGATGGATGACAGTAATGTTTTCTAGTGATAATTCTTACAACTCTTTTCTGCAAAATAAAAATAGGCTTTGTAATTGATTTACATGCCTTTCCCCAAACGTTAACACAATAAATTAAATGTGGAACAATAATTGTATTATACAACTAATACAGTGCTTTGTCGTTCAATAGATCCCTGACTCTGTAAAATATCGCAATATATTTAGATATTTTCATTTTAACAGAAATTATATGTTGTTTCCATGACAATTTATCATCAATGATGACACCCAAGAATTTCACTTCATTAACTACAAATCTCAGAGCCCTCAATTTGAAATGGAACATCAATAGATTTATTTCTATTACTAAATATCATATAATTAGTTTTATCCAAGTTTAATGATAATTTATTAAGTTTAAACCAAATCTGAACTTTAACAAGCTCCTTCATCATTAATTTCAATATCAAATTTATGGTTATTCTTGCAGAAATACTACAACATTGCTGTCAGAAGTTCCTTATAACCTTATAGTTTTTCATTTAAAAACTGTGGTATGTTAAATTTAAGGAAATGTGTAAAAGTTATTTGCCACATCTACATTTTTTTCCCTGTTTTCCCCAACCCTACCAGTCCCAGTGAAACCATTCCTCGCTGCATGTCATATTTCACAGCAATCCGATTACCAGGCATGCAATTGGTCAGCTATGAGGGAGACAAAGGCGGCACTCTCGATATATCTTGCATGACAGGGCTGGATCTGATAATCGAGACCTGACTGTTCGTGTCTGCCATGATCCTGACAGATAAGCAATCTGCCAGCAACTTAACCTCAACCTTGACAGAATGTGATTCAGTCTGAACAAGAATCGAAAAGATGGCTCTCTTTCCCTCTCTAAGTAGTTTTGGAACAAGCAGAAATCAATTTGAAAACTATTTGAGGAAGGCTTTTTTTTAGAGAGCACTGAAAGTTTGGAAACAAATGTTTGGCCAAGATCTTTACCTGCAGATGGTAGAACTATTATTTTTCTATATTCAATGCATGGTCAGTGTTTGAAAACTATTTCATAACACTGTATTATCTCCCTAAGGCTAAATTTATGGACTGTGAGAGCACACCTGATGAAAACTGTTATTCCACGCTTTCGCCCATCAGACTATCTCTCCTTCACCAAGCTAATAAAGTCCTCCATGGCAGCTGCAGCTTGTCTAATGGCAGCTGTATGCTAATGTTCTTCATTGAGTCAGCAAACACAGCTACGATGGCTGGGTGCCACGGCTCCTCTGGAAGACCTCTTCTCTAACAAGAATCATGGTGGAGGAATAAATGGGTTTTTAATGTTTTTTGTCCCCTTCAATGATAGAGTTGCCGATGACAGAAGAATATCTGACAACAATATCTGGACGTTTAGAGAATAATAAATAATTCAGCTTTATTTGCATTTTTGTGAACAATGCATCTTTTTATATTACCATTCAAATTAATAGATGTCTAAATGTGCCAGTTGAAACAATTGTAGATTTCATTTTCATTCATAATTGCTACTTTTAGGTCTTTAATTTCAGCAAAACCCAATACAAAGAAATGCTATATACTCTTACTAAGCATAATTTTTTGGAATATATTTAGTTCAACATAATAATACACCACAACCCAGTGAAAGAGTGTAGATCCGTAGTTTCCAATCCTCGTCTCTGACGGCTGTTTTAGTTGTTTGCATGCTCTTTGGCAGGTCTTCAAGTTGTGCATAAGCCTATTAGTCACTAATTTATTCAAATAAAGTGTGTCATTCTTGAGGACTAGATTGGACACCACTGGTGTACATGGTCTTTGCAGGTTCTTAGTGACGTCTTACTTGAGTATTGAGAACGTGGTGTCTTTCCCATGACGCATGATCGAGCCCGATATATCATGATGGTTTTGAGTATGCACACAGCTATTTGTAACTAGGTATTGGTTGTTTATTATCACAGTGACATTGTGTTTATCATGTTTACAGCTAATGTCGACCCAAAGTTTGCAGACTGAGCAGGAAGACAGAGCCAGACGTGTAAAAATAATATTTACAGGTGCAGCAGCTTCGGTGCTGAAAGGGAAAAGGGACAAGGTGAGTATCTTGAATCACTCTGTAATTTTGCAGCAATGATTTTAGAAACAGTAGATGACTCTTTCTTACTGTTACGTTTGTAGATGATGCCAGGGAGGAGGAGGAGATGAGGTCCTGGGTTTTCGTGGAGGATTGAAGATCCGGAGAAGGTGAGTAATGGAGAAAAGAGGACCGTATTGTATCAGACAGACACTGGTGGTTTTCCAGTACTCGTTTCATAGTTGAAGGGACAATGTCATTCCACAAGTGAGCCACGAGGAGCGATGAAGTCTTAGGACAGACTCAAACAAACAGGACTAGGAAGTCCCTGGAGAAGATCACAAGAGGTTAGTAACTACAGTAGCTATTTGGAAACAGGGTAGTCACCTGCCCATACAGTTACCAAATGGCAGTAAATGTCCCAGCACTGGGATAAGGCCTGGCAGAAGTGTTTATGCTCAGCAGAGCAGTCCTTCTCAATCAGCAGCAGGTGATGATTGTTGGTTGATTGGTGCAGCTGTGGAGAGATTGAGTGTGACAGAGGAACCCAAGAATCCTACAGTGTTGAAGTCCTGTGTGAAGCATCAGGGAGCAGGGATTCAACGGGGATAACATATCTACATTGTGCAGCCCTCACTCACCAGCACAGCTTGGTCGTCACTAATTGAAAACAGCAATGGCCTCATAGGTTAGGCTGTTTCCAGGACAAGATCAAGGAAACCACCTAGCAAAGCTGGAGTACACATGGAGGTACATTTATGTTAGCATAGAGTGATCTTGTAACAAGTTGGTGTGTCTTAACATGGTCTTAAAGTCACGTCAGGGAAGACATACAGAAAATTGGAAAAGCACAGGAGAGAGTCCTGGGGTTATAAAAAGAGCAGGAAAAAACAAATTGGCAAGCATGAACTATGTATCAGTGTCAAGATTGCCTTCACACTGGAGGCTTTCCAAATTTTCCACAATTCAGCCTCATCCGCATAAACTGTGTGCGTCATCAAGAGCATAGCAGGGTCTTAGCACAGTGTGAAGGGGCAAAAATGTGATGATGGGACAAACAAATATGCTTATGAACTTTTGTGTCCATTTTTTTTTTTTTTAGCAACACCATCATTACAGAAATCCACTGTACAAAATGACCACCTGCACATCTGTTATCCCAACATTTGATTGCTTAATACACACATTATTACAACAGGATGTTTTTTTTTGTGTGTGCGTGTGGATGTTTTAACTAAAACTATACTTTATGCTAGAATGTTATAATGATTATTTTTAAACTAGACAGATAGTTTGAGCGTCTCACCACACATTTGCCACAGCTCAGTCCACAGTTAGTGGTACACAAAGATGACAGAATATATCACATTTAAATGTTTTTAAATTATGTTACGCTCTTTTTTACGATTGAAGAACAGCAACACGTCGCTTAAACAGAACTTCAATTACCTACCAAAGTCTTTTTTACATAAACTCCTTGAAAAATTCACAGGCTATGCTACTCCTTAAACAATGACAAATTATGTGATAATGAATCAAACATCATTCATGTCCAGGAATAAAAATTGCAGTTTATGTTGTGAAATTAGTCATTTGTGTGTAATGGGGGAGTATAAACGTCTTTTATTTAAAGATAAAATACCGTACCCGTTTTTACCATATACCATGATCAAGGGTCTCATTTTCTATCACTCAGTCTATTTTTATCTCTACTGTCTGACAATTTACACACATATACACACAATTGTCATATATCTCTATCTGGATTGTCATCATTCATTGTACAAAAATATGAAAAGCAGGAGAGAAAGTGTTTCCGCTTGGATAAACCATTAATCAACCGTCTGCAAACACAGATTCTCTGCTAGCTTGCCTACCCTGAGCACTACCTACATTAGCACACACATGCTCACTGTGATATGTAAATGCAGACAGATGCTCATGCATAATATTTGCAAGTCATCCCTTAAAATCAATATCAAAAATGGAGATCTACAAACCAGGTGCGTCGACTCCCGTTAAAAAGGGCACTGGACACCATTGTAGATGTGAGTTCAAGGATGGGAGACGCTGCTCTGAATGGGCTCTAGAAGCTAACAGCGTATCAGATAGATTTTATCTTTCTTTTTTAGTTTTTTTTTTTAACTAGAACTGTGTTCTATTAAAAACACAAATGCCTGCTGGCTCTGTGGCTCTTCTCTGCAGGACGTGAGCCATCAGGGAATCCAGCTCTTGAGCTCCATTTCTGTGCTTGACGGGGAGATGACACAATGTCAATCAGAGGCAGCGCACACATTCTCTCTTTTTCTCTTCCGTGGTACAATTCACAAGGTGGCACAGCAATTTCTGACTATCATGATGTGACAGAATAACTGACCCGCTGAAGCCATCTGTACGATCTGATGGCAAGACTTGCCTGATGGAGAGCTGACTGACTTTATGTCATCAAGAAGTTTGGAAATCATCACAAAATGTAAATATTTTTTCTTTCCTTTTTGTTTTAGAGAATAAAACTGCTGACATGTGTGCATAGAAAATATATACAAGCTACAAATTAAAACAAAATACAACAACAACTATACCATATACAGTACGAAGGAGTTGGTGACATAGCTCCTTTACAGCTGCCATTCAAGAGTTTATGTCAAGTACTTAAAAAAGAAGTTCATAGTTGAACAAATAATGTTTTTCAAAAGCCACATAGCTAAATTAAGGTTTGAAAAAGTGGTGTAGTTTATTATTTTGGAACATCAGTCTGCATCAGGGGTCTTCTTTCGGCTGTTCTCTCTTTAGGGGTCATCTCGAGCACATTTTAATGGTCGACTCCAAGTACTTGAAGTCCTGCACGTTTGTGACCTTTGCTCTTCGTAGCCTCACTGTTTCACTGAATTTGCTCAGGTGCCAGAACTTTTCCTTCTATCCATCCATCTTTAACTATTTCTTCCTTTTTGGATCACAGGGGGTCACTGGTGCCCATATCCAGCAGTCACTGCGAGAAGCAGGGGACACACTGGACAGGGTTAAAGTCCATCACAGGGAAACATTCACTCTCTCTCTCACACACACCTAGGGACAATTTAGAGTTACCAAGTCAGACTAACATGCATGTTTTTGGTCTGTGGGAGGAAACCGGAGTACCTGGAAAAAACTCATGTATGCATGGAGAGAACATGCAAACTCCACCCAGAAAGGTCCCAGCTGGGATTTGAACCAACAACCTTCTCACTGAGCTACAGCAGCTCAACCAACAGAGCCACCGTGCCACCAAAACATATCTCCTTAAATGCATGATTCATTAATCCAACAGGCATGAGGCCGAGCTCACCTTACACAGGTCAGTGATCTAAAACAGAACCAGCCATGGACTGGAACCCAGAAGTTGAAGCCAGATCATCAAACGTCCCTGCAGGCTGGTGCCAGTACATGTCTGACGTACTGTCACATTTATGAAACATCACACTTGGTGGCTCTTGTTAATTTGCATAGTTCTCACACGGGGTGAGGTAAACGACAGAAACAAAAACGCAGATTAAAAAACTTTACATTTAAGGAAAAGTAATTTAGGTATAAAGAACATGCAAATGTGTTGTCGTTAAAAGGAACTGTAAAACTGTGCTTTGATTTGTGCACAAAAACAAATCATTGCGAAAATTACTGCGAAAAACGAATGAAAAATCACTGTAATGCCTCTTGGTTGTTGATATGTGCTGCTGATTATCCATGATGCTGATCTCATGCTGCTGATTATTTCATGTTGCTGTGTTCATTAAACCTCATCTGCTCACACAGACTCATGTTCGTGCTGCTGTTGTTTGGGCACATTGTTTTTGTATCATTAGTGCTTAGTGCATTCTTAGTTTAGTGAATGTAGTACAGTATATTTTTTGTTCAAGACTCGGATCTTACTACCGGTAATGTTTTTCTTGACAATTTGTGTGTTTGGTGGATGTAACTCGGACCCTATGTACATAGTTTCATCCCACCTCATGTATCACGTGTGGTGTGTCTGACAAATAAATCTCTGACTCTCTGAACTGGACTGAACTATTAAAACACCAAAACACTTCTGTTTCAGCCATTCGTTTCTAGATTTTATGCTGTGTTTGGGTTCATTGCCCCAAAGACTGTCCCGATTGGGTCCAAACTTGAGCTGTTGAACAGATGGCCTTACATTTGTCTTTAGAATCCTTTGGGCTACAGATGAGTTCCTGGTTGCTTCAGTGACTGAAAGGTCCCTGGCTCTGAGGCTGCAGAACAAGCCCAAATCATCATTGTGCTTTACAGTAAGTATAAAGTGTTTTTGCTGATATTTTCTCTAAACATTGTGATGTGCATTATGGGAAAATAGTCTTATAAATCATTTAGATGTTTACAAACATAAGACATTGACATCTTGTTAAAAAAAATCTGTATTTCTCTCTTATGTTTGTCTATTGTTGATTGTCCAAGGAAAATCTACGATTGCTGTTGTCATCATTCTTTGTTTGTAGCCAGGTCTCTCTTGTAAATGAGTCCTCGACGCTCAATGGGATTAACCTGCCTAAATAAAGGTTGAATGAACATGCTGCCATGTTCCTTTGAGTGGAGAGGCCTTTTTTCTGTATCCTTTTCAAAACAGTCTTTTTTTTTTTTCAAATTGTTGTGAAATTTAACCTTTAACCTGCTAATTAATGCGACTTTTGCACTGCTCCTACTCAACCGAACTCTGCTCAGATCAGCCTGATTTGCACCGCACTTCAGGACAGTTTCTGGAGGCATGTCCAGAATCCAAAATCCTGCTAATGAATTTATAATGAACTTTAGTTCACTGAGTGACAGTTCTGCGATGAGTTCATCTCAAAGCAGTCTGCTCTTCAGATAAATAATGTTAAATTATTTTTAAATATGAATGTTTCTGTTCAGTGCCCTGCGATGACTTCTGTTGTGACTTGGCTCTATGTAAATAAACTGAATTGAACTATATTGAAAAGCTCCAGACTATCACTTTAATACTGCTAACATATCAGATAAAAGTTTAGTCTTTAGAAAGATACTGTATTTTGGTTTGTGAAGCATGTCTGTGTGCAGTGTTTTTATGCACATGCACATGACTTGCCTCTCCTCACTCTTTCCCAGCACACTTCTGCTGTTTAATACTCTGGTTTTACTGTTGCTTCATCACAGCCTATAAAAGCAGCTCCCTTTGAACCCTGTGAATGCAGCCAGCATTGAGCTAATGGTAAAACACAATCACAGGGTAAACGTTTATCCCCTCTCTGCCACTCAACTCCTCTAATGAGCCTCTTGGAGAGGTTTCAACTCACAGCTCCGAAAAAAAAATAAAAATAAAAATAAAAATGAAGAGAAAGAACCACATTCTGCTCAGCTGAAGCCTGATGAAGTGAAGAGATGCAACTAAAGTTCATCATGTCAAAGATAAAAAAATAAATAAGCACTTCAACGTTGATGATTAGGTGCATTAAACTGACTAAACTGATTTTTCTCTTCCAGGAATTTGTCATTAGGTGCATTGTGCTGTTCCGTACTGTAAGAGAACGCAATGAGATTGGCTGGGAAGGATGAGCCCTCTGACCTTGCCCTTCCTAGCCATTCTGACCTGGCCATTATCCATCGCCGACCTCGCTATTATAGCCGCTGTCAGTACACGGTGCCGTGCTGAACCGCACCGCCCCGCGCTTCGAACGAGCCATCACTCTCACCTCCGAGCGCCAACACCAGCCCTCTCAGTCAGACACAGAAAAAGAGTTAGAGAAAGGGAGAGATTCACGTAATAGTAAGCAGGTAGTTGGAGGTCAGAGGTCTCCTACAATCGGGAAAACTGCTCCACTCCTGGCAGCCGGAGCGGAACTCTGTAAGGGACCTGGAAGTAGATACGGTGACCTTTTCTACAGAGGACCCTAAAATATACTCACTTATCAAAATGACCTTAACATAGGAGCATGGGAAGGTAAGCAGAGGCCATCCATCATCTTAAAGATTAATCCTCCTCTCTATTCTTCTCATGAATCTATTAATAATGTTGCCAAAGGGGAGAATTCGCAGCAAAGATTTATTCCGATATTGTGACTTTTATTCATTAGCCTATATAAGGGGGATTCCGGAAAAAGAAATCTGGAGACGGCTTCAGAAATGCTAATTTACTGCTTCTCTTTTCAAATTACACCACAGCTCAGCGCAGTTAAATTTAAGGAGTATGTTCATACACAGAATTCTTATTCAATATAAAAGTGGAAGATTGTCATTTACATCAGTCGTTGATTCCTTAAAAGCAATTCTACACTAGTCTCATGAGCTCATTCTCCTACATTTAGGATGAACCTGTGGCAGGTGTGAAGCTTGATAATCGATTGCACCACATATTCTCATCCTGGGAACTTTTCCTCATTTAAACAAAGCAGCACTGACAGCCCCAGGGGCATACTTCAATTAGGGAGTTTGGCAAGTTTAAACACTGTAGATCTACTCACGCTCAAAGGCGTTTGTCTCCCTCCCCCTCCTCTTTTCCTCCCTCTCAGCCTTTCTTCTCATATCTGCGCTGAGCACTCACTCCCCTCCATCTTCAAGTCCTGCTCTCTGTAATCAACCCAGTGCTAATGACTTATTCTTTCTGCTCCAGCGCACACATTTCGCTTGTTTATTTTCCCAAACTCGTAAATCTGGGGACATGTCACAAGTGCAGTGATATTAGAGCAATAATCTCAGGTAATTATCAGATGCCCTCTCACTTCTCCTCCCCCGCCCTCTATTTAACTCCCACTTCACAGGGAGGCTCAGGATCGCCTATTGTTCCTGTGTACTGTGAGTTTCACAGGCAGGCTTTAGGAACGCAGTTAAATTTTAACTTTTGCTGTAATTTTTTTTTTTATTAATTAGCCCCTCTTGAATGTTTAAATTATTTTACTTTTATTTCTTGAAACTGAGGCCCTGTTAACACAAAAACGATTTCTGGTGAAAATGGAAGAGTTTCGTTGCGTGTGAACAGTTCGTTTGCACGAAAATATTGAATGTTTTCTCTGAAAATGGCACAATTTGAGAACGGGTTCCAGAGTGCAATGGTTTAAAACGTCCTGGTGTCCGTTGTCGTGTAAATAGAAAAAAACAGACCTTTTCTGTCAGGGAATCCCTGGCTCATGCGCAGTATGACGCAAAACATAACGGCTTCCTACAATCCACAGAAGAAGAAACTGAACTTTATTAACTTATAGATAATTATAGATTATAGATAATTAGATTTAAATAATTTTATATACATCTGCGTACTTCGACTGACATGATTCCCAGTCAACGTTTTCTTGAAATTTGGTGGTTTTATGATTTAAAGTCACCCCAAGCAACAGTTGAAGCTCATCGTCTGTCCATAGAAATATTTTATTCTCTGCCATCTCGACCTTTGTAGCGGCTTTCAGGTAGAACTTTTTTTTTTAACACATGCACACTTTCAAGTTTCAAAGAACATGGCACCAGTGGCGTGGTGAGGGAATTATAGCTTTCCCATGTCTACCATTGCTGTGTAAACTGAGATTGTAATTGGAACGAACGTTTAATTATAAATGTGCTAATAGAAATGGGGAAATTTTTCAGTTTTCATTGGACCATTGTCATGTAAACAGGGCCTAAATCTGTTAAATTAAAACATGAATTCATTATTGATTTTTATTGTATTTAGTCATTTAGAA
Organism: Hypsolebias coamazonicus; assembly: GCA_032273985.1. Classification (NCBI taxonomy): domain Eukaryota; kingdom Metazoa; phylum Chordata; class Actinopteri; order Cyprinodontiformes; family Rivulidae; genus Hypsolebias; species Hypsolebias coamazonicus. The sequence goes on along the minus strand of JAVCKU010000161.1, from coordinate 7,145,007 downwards.
GAAGCACAAACAACAAAAGTAATTTACCTTAGAAAGTTTGTTTGGTGCATTTAAAATTTAGTATATTACACATGATTTAACCATCATGTCTGTGTATGTATTTGTCAAAAAAGTAAAACTGCTGATTCATTAAACTGATTAAAGAAATATAGAAAAAATAGGATCGTCTTTTTTTTCAAGGGGATCTAAGTCATACTGTTTCAATAGCTTAACTTATACATACGTTTTATGCATCTTAAACGTAAGATGACTAAACCTGCTTTATTTAAATTAAACAGAATATATAGTCAAGATGAAGATGTACTGAACAAAGACTGTACTTGCAAAATCCTGCACAGTGCATGAACTGTGCGTGATTTTGCAAATACAGCCTTTATTCAGGAGCTCAGAAGGTTTTGCTTCTTTTTTAGTGTGTCGAGACAAATAAAGTATGTCAAACATGCATTACTAGTCCAGAAGCCATACTTTGTGGAGAGAAAACAAGAACCTGTTAAAAAAAAAAAAAAAAAAAAAAAAAAAAAAAAAAACATCAATAGGCTCCAAAAAGCTGCGCTCTTTAAAGCAGAACCTGCTCCCTCGAGACCAGATGTACGCAAACTCATTACTGGAGGGTCACAGATTCAGTTCTGAGAAATGACTCACCCACCATAAAGAAAAGTTGAAAATTCACCAAGTTGTTTTTTAAGTGCGCTTGTGGAGTGTTTTTAGAAATATCAGGCCTAAGATTAAAGATTAATTTGCCTGCAATAAAAAAATAAAAATAAATGTGGAAACATGTGAACCTCTCTGTTAATACATTATTCCACTCATCCAAATATGATCACATCTTAACCCTAATTCTCAAGGTAGTAGTTCGAATTTGTTTAAGAAAAACATGTTTTAAACAGAAATACGTTGAAGAATGATTGAAATATAGACCCATCTTATGCTACAAATCTTGTCTCCTCTTCTCGACTCCGTCTCAACACTGCCAGGTGCGGTCCAGATGCTGAAGGGCTCCGTGTTACGCTTTGGTTTCTTGGACTGCATGGGAGTCCTCATTCAGAGCCCGTATGAGGTTTGGCGGGACCAAAATGCCCCTGAGGACCCTGACCGGCTGCGGAGGCGCAAACTGGTCCACTTTTCTCCGTCATCCTCCCAGGACGCCTACGGAGAGGGGCATTTGGCGGTGGTGTGCTCCGAGAGGCAGGCCAAAGTCTTCATGATGCCCTCGCAGACTTGCCTCTTCGTCCACAACATCACAGAGTCCTCCTTTGTGCTGCGAGCCGACGTGGTATCTGTGTGCAACAGCGTGTGCCTGGCCTGCTTCTGCGCTAACGGACATGTCATGACTCTCAGGTACAATCCCATCTGAGAGCTGTGTGTAGATTTTCATCTGACATTAACAATTTGTTTTAAGTTTCAATTTTAACCTTCTGAATTAAGAGTGCCTGTTTTGGTGAATGAATTTATAAAAATGTCCCATTTACAGGTAAGCTCATGAAAAATGTGAATTTTATCAACATTTATAACATTTTTAGCGTTATGGAAATTTGCGGCTAACAATCAGTCTTTTCTACTCATTTGAAAGCTAACGGGTGGCACTAGCTGTCTTATTGTGTGAATGTTTATGAAGCATTCACACTATTGTCAACCATTGTTCTTCTGAAGATTTCAGCTACTATTTAGCTGTTTTATGCTAATTTGAGCTTTTTCAGCTAATTCCACATTTATTGCACTAATTCCAACTTTTTTCAGCCTAATTCAGCAAAAATATGCTCTCTCCACTTTCTTCTTGGAACTTAAGCTTATTTCTGCCTTTTTAGCTACTTTTCAGCCGTTCTTGCTCATTTCAGGCTTTTTTCAGATAATTTCCACTTTTTGTGCTCATTTATGATTCTTTCAATCAAATTAGGCAAATATGTTCTTGTTGCTTTCTTCTGCAACTTTAAGCTTTTTAGAATAGAATAGAAACAGTCTTTAGTGTCCCACGGATGGGAAATTTCAAGTGTAACAGCAGCAACAGGCAGCAAAGGATGATTCACACAAAAGTACCTAACATGTTAAAAACGATATATTAAAAAGTAAGATAAACAATATCAATAATATTGTTCAATTTGTATTTGAATATTGAGAATGGCAGACTGTTTACAATACAGCAGTATAGGCAGAATGTGTGGTTTAGCAGAGGTCAGCATATTTAATCCTTGTTGAGTTTGTTGGGAGCAGTGATGTTATAAAGTCTAACAGCTGCTGGGAGGAAGGACCTGCGGTAACGCTCCTTTGTGCATTTAGGAAGCAGTAATCTGTCACTGAACGAACTCTCCAGTTCAGCAACAGCTTCATGCACGCTATTTTTTTCTAACTTTTCAGCTACCTTTTTAGCTGTTTTCAGACAAATTCAAGTTTTTAATAGTAATTTCAGCTACTTTAAGCCAAATTAACTTAATTATGCTAATGTCAGCTAGTTATGGTCCTTTCAACTTTTTTCTGATCTTCCAGCT
>JAVCKU010000161.1:6706040-6716061 GCA_032273985.1 Hypsolebias coamazonicus | reverse complement strand
GTTGTGTCAGGAAGGGCATCCGGCGTAAAAACAATTGCCAAGTCTTCGTGCGACTAGTTTGCTGTGGTGACCCCTAACGCAGGGAGAAGCCGAAAGAAGAAGAAGAAGAAAAAAAAAAAAAAACTCCTAATGGTAACCAACAGATGGAGGAGTGTTTTCATAACCAACTGGGGGACCTGGTGCAAAAAGAAACGGATCTGGCTCGCTTTGTGTTGTGTAAAAGTGAGCAGGAAAGTAGCTTTTGATGAATGCCATTGAAAAGCGCTTCTGAACAGCAGGTCTGCAATGAAATACAGAAATTACAGATCAGTTGTGACTCACGCTCCTCAGAGTTCTTTTTTTTTTATTTTTTTATTAAACTCGCTCATTAAGATCAGTGTGCATTGTCAGTTTCCTCGGCTCCAAGCACAAATAGCAAATAACCACCTATAGGGCGTAAGAGGCAGAAATCAGCTGCATACAATTTTCTTTTTACACCAAGTCATTTTGTGCATTTCACTCTTGACGTCAGGCCTCTTAATGAAGACGGCGTAGCTTGCCGCCGCTGAGTTGCGCACAGCCAGTCTAAAGATTTTATTTCACTACTTCCACAGCTTGCCTTATTTCACTATGGCTTAATGAGAGTCGTTTGGAATAATAGGCTTCCATTGAACAGAGGCATCTGCATCCACACAGCTCTAAATGAGTGAGCTAATTTACAAAGATAATCACCTCTCCTGCTGTGTTTTTATGCAGACATCCTATATATATATTTTTTTTTTTAATTTTTTAATCCTCGAATTTAACGGATTCAGAAATTAAATTCAGTCCACCGGTAAACGCCGAATGTGTCGCTAAAATGTGTCTATAAATCATAAAAATAAAATGTTGTATTTAAAATGCCAAAAGTTTAATGGAAAGTTTAGATCTTAGGAAGTGGGTTTACATGGACACATTTAAAGCAGTCAACATCTTACCTGTTGTAGATGGCTCTTAGAATGACCTTGGTATGGATGAATATTTAAAATCTGGCCCGACTGATGAGTTAACAGCTATTCTGACCAGACCCGATATTAAGTATATGGTTGCTGCTTGAAATATAATAAAATTATACAAATATTTGCATCATTGTCAGTTGTGTATGACATCATTTTGATATTCTACTGAATACTAGCAAAAAGATTGGCAGCAGCAGTTGGCTATAACACACAGCATTAAAACAAAAGGAGTGCTAAAATATGGTGTGATGAGCCAGATGGAATTGAGTGGTTAATGCAAATGCATTTTATAAACTTTTATACTACTGAAGATTTTAGCTTTGCAATATTTAAAATTGGAATTAAAACTCCTCCCCCACATCCCAACACACGCTAAGCTATCAGGCGAGCAACACAGACGTGAATCCTCTCCCCACTCGTCATCAATAAAAACCAGCAGCAACGTAGCGCTAAGCTAGCAGGCGGTCAAAACATATGTAACTCTGTGCCAGCCAACCCCCCCACCCCCACCCCACCCCCCACACAACCTGACGACAAAAATAAAATGCGAACAACGCCCCAAGGTCTAGGGTAAACACTGCAGTCTATTTCTGTTTTGACTCGGATTATCCGTTGGCTTCTTAGTCCAGTCAGAAATAAATTATACTATTCCAACCTAAAAAGAGTCCAAGAAAAGAACGATCTTCTGAAGTTGAATTGCTTTATTTTTTTATTTTTTTTATTTTTTTTTTTTGACGCCTCAAAACTCAATTTGGTTGATTCGGGGACAACAATGCAAAAATGAAACAATTATAAAGTGTTTTGATTTTCTTTGAACTTAATTGATCAAGGCTTATTTTCCATGAACACCCAATTTATATAATTGTATGTCTTGTAAAGTCAATTTTTTTTTGTTTAAAACAATAAATAAATAAATAAAAAGCTAGTCACCGTTCGCTGACATGCAATTAGCATAGCTGCTAAAATGACAATGAAAATCTCTCAGAGAAGCTAATGCATTCTTTCTGCGTTTGTGATGCATTTGTTTATTATGGGAGTTATTTACACAAATCAAACATTTTAAAGTAATTATTAAAGTTGTGTTTTTAAAACTTTATGTACATACACATTATTGAGGGTTCAGTGAACAACAGTAAAGAAAATGTGCAAGAACACAACTTTACTGCATCATGTTTATTGCAGGAAACTACAACAACTCTACTAGGACAAACAGCACTGTGCATTTGCCGATTCACTTAAAGTTGCATTATAAATTAGTTAATTGATTTATAACATTTTAAAATTAAGAATCTTCTATGTACATTTTCTGCATCTTTATGCCTCAGCGTTACTACACCAGGGTAAGATGTTAAGCTTTCATAGCCTTTCCACAGAAGTTGTGAGCTATCTCTTTAAGACGTCTGCTTTTATTTAGTTTTCTTTCAGCTCTTGTTTCTTTCCTGATGATAATGTCCTTGTACACAGTTCAGCACTTGTTAAACGAGTCAGCTTGAGAACCATTCATAGAATAAAGAGCTGGTTTTGCACCCCCGTCAAATACTGCACAAACTGCTACTTTTCCTTATCTGTCGGAACTTCTCATCCAGTGATTCTGAGAGTGTCCTGCTGATGCATGAATTGCTTCTCCTCATTTTATTGTCTGATGGTGGTTTTTCGCACAGACGTATCCTGGCCTCCTGGTGTGGGTCAGAGCACTTGACCTTACCCTTGGCGTGCTTACAGTGTTGTCTGCCATGATTTTATTCAGCACCATTGAGTGTAACAGCAGGGTTTGACCCGGATCGATGTGGCACTGCCAGCACCAGTATTTCTACTGAAAAACCCAGGACTCATTGAGGAAAAACACTGATCAAGGCTGCCGGATGTTTTTGATTCATGCTGTTTAACTCTCAATACTTTCAATCAAATCAGTCGGCTGAAACCGGGTTTGCATTTTTCTTTTCTCCAAACTATGAGTCAATGGAAGCTGGCAGGGTGCAAAAGAGCTCTGCCATACTTGGAACCAAAAGGCATCAAGATTTTTTTATTATACACACTTCTCTATTCAAGGTCTCAGCCTTTTATTTTGGCTGTTGTTTAGCACTGCACAAAGCAGGACAATGGAGGGAGAGACAAGGATATCAGGCAAATGAAAAACAATTGGGCCAGGTGCCAAGCTTAAATCAAGCGTGCAAGCTCAATAAAGCCCACACTATCGATTTCAGAGTTATTCATTGTTTGTTGTGGATGTTGAAAAAGTTCCTTGGAAAATGATTTAGGTTGCACAGTCGAGACTCTGAAATAAATGGTTTGACAGATCATCGATGACTGTGGAATATGATAGTAAATGGCCTGGTATTGATTGATTTCCCAATGACCCCCCCTCCCTTCTCATCAGCTGTGAAAGCGGGACCAAGCACTCTCCCGTGTATTGGATTTTCTTTTTCATTTATTTATTTATTTTTGTCCAGTCTGCTTTCAAAATGTGAAAATGAGGATTTATTTTTGCCCCGCTGCTCGGGCCCGGGAGCGCGGGCTCGACTGGATAAATGGAGATGGAGAAAGGATGTGCGTCACACGGTGTTTAATATCTCTCATGACAACAAACAGCCCTGCTAGTGGTAATATACAAGCAGCTAGGCCCTCAAAATAATAAATAAATAAAAAAAGAGAACTGGCAGCTTTGTTTACTGCATTTGAAACAAATGGTCGAGGCCCCGCTGTCACTCACAGATGGCACTTCCTCTGAGGAGAGGAGACAAAAATCTGCAGAGCTAGTGATTTGTAGTAATGTACTGGCATGGAGGCAGCCATTTTGCACAACCTTCGGAGGCGCTGATCGTCACAGGGGGGCATTGGCATTGTCTTGGCACCGACCTGACTCCAGGCTTGGAGTGGTAAATGATAGCCAAACTGGAGCTTGTCAGGCCTGACGGTTATCACTTTTGACATCTGTCCTCACCAACTCAACTCGCTCGTCGGTAGCTTGCCCTGGAACACTGACCTTGGGATCTTTTTCTCTGTTGCACCACCGCCCCAAACCTCCCTCCCTCCCTGAATGTCCACATTTGGCACTGCTTTCATGTGTGTTGGTTTGAGGCTTTCGTTTACCCTTTTAGACCTTGCAAACTGATACCACAGCACAGCCAGATTTAAGGTCTTGCTCCTATGCCATATTAGTTTGTAATAGTTATCTATAAACTTAAACCTCTCTTACATAATGCAATCTTTGAGATATTTATCACTGGCAGCTGAATAGTGTAAGGTTGGACAACTGTTTTTTTGCCTGTTGGCAGAAAAAAAAATCAATTAGAAACCTTTTCATTCAACCTTTATTTAGACAGATTAAACCCACTGAGCCTCAAGGACTCATTCACAAGAGAGACCTGGACTTCATCTACAAGTCCAACAATGTTCAGTCAGGTCAACTGGATGGAGTTTTTTTGCTGAGACATTTCGTCCTTCATCCAAAGGACTTCCTCAAGCCAATAAGCCACCAAACAAACCTGATTCCCATAGATTTTGGATTGAGGAAGTCCTTTGGATGAAGGACGAAACGTCTCAGCAACAAAATAAACCATCTATATGACCTGACTGAACAATGTTGGATCTTATACCTGGATTTTTGAGCATGAACTCTGGTCTTTGTCAACCCAGTTTAAGATGACTGCCACAGCTCTTTAACATTAGCCATCACAATCATTACTAAAAGTCAGGTTTAAAGATAATGAGCTAAAACTAACTGCAATAGTATTAGAGAGTTGTCTCCAACACATACTCTGACATCTGGCAATATTGCATGAGACCATATATCATATATCTTAGTGTATAGCTTAGATCCTTATATACTGTTTCTTTTTATACTTTTTTTTTTTTTTTGGTATTTTGGGGTGTAACTGGGACCTTGAGTGCACAATTTAATTCCACCTCATGTACCACATGTGATGCAAATTACTATAAAGATGCTTGAACTGGAACTTGATCGTGCAACATTATGTTTGGGGTTTGACCAAAACAGCCACAACTCCATCATTACCCAACAACAGATGATCTTGGTCTGAAACCTGGCATGAAAGGCAGTATGTGTTCTTTCAGGAAATGCCAAGTCTCAAGTTGTCAAACAATTTTTTTTGCATTTGTGTAAAAAGAAAGTTGTCAAGTGGCCACCCAGCCTGGCGTTGACAGTCTGGCAGAAAATGTCAGACTCGCTCCGTTGTGAGGAAGTGCTACTATAAGCGACGTAACGTACAGTGTTGTTGTTCAGGCGTCTGAGGAAAAGGTCACCATGGCAAGCGTATCCAGACATGTGTATGTCCATATGGCATCTGAAATCAGTTTGCATTGCCATTTTTGTGTTTCTCTCCTGCATAGAAAAATAACTTGGTAACTCAGGCGCTCTTGCTACAATACAGTAGTGCAAGATGCGCTCAAAGCAACTTGGATACAAGGACATAATTCAAAACCTGCCACTTGTTGCATGTTTGTCAAATCTCAAAGTTTTTTTTTATTGCAGTTGGTCACAATTACAACAAAGCATTATTATTATTATTATTTTTTATTTTTTTTCTGTGTTCTACCCTTTAACATTGTGCCGTTGGGAGTCATCTGCAGCCCTCACCCCTGGCCTCCCTTATGAGGTAATTAAGCCCCTGGTTGTTTGTTTAGCTGTCTGCGTGTCCTGTAGAAAAGACAAGAGGAGCGGTGCATATGTTTTTCATGCCATTGAAACAGTGGGGAACGAGTGGTGCGGAGGGGTCGGTTGTGCGTGTGGGTATATGCGTGTGTTGCACTAATTAGGCAGGCAGACGTGTATGTGCTTCACTGGGCAACAGCCAGCTGGGAGCATCTGGAATCATCTTTTATGCTCGCTACTACACACACTCGTCTGGCTCGCATGCATGAAATTAGAAAATATATCTACAGAGCTGCAGCATGATAAGAGAGCTGAGGTCGGGCATGGCGGGGGTCATACGAGTGACTATTTGAGGCTGCCAACATTTTAAGCCGCCCTCTCATCGCATCACAACCCCCCACCCTGCCAGCTTTTGCCTAAAATGTAGTGTTTGTTTTAATGTAGTCTTTGTTTTAGAGGAGCAGTGCTACTCTGATTTGGTAGTAAGGTTGTGAGCTGGAGAGCATCACAAAAAAGGAGGAGGACCTCATCAGCCCGCCAAATGCCACTGGATCCAAATAGAATCAAAAGAATTATAGGAAAGTTTCAAGTTCAGTTCAACCACTCATAATCTTTAGCTTCTTGGTTTTCATTGTTCTCCATTTTTTGTTTTTATTACCACCAGATTAGGTGACTATTGAACTCCTTTTTATCATTTTTTTTTTTTTTAAAGCTCATTTAGCAAACAATCTGCACCTATAAACACTTGGTCTTATTTTTCACTGATTGAAGATATTCTGTATTGTTGCTGCTCTTAGATCTTAGTGTAGCTTTACAAACATTGACATGAAAAGACCTGCTCTTGATTTGTTTAAAGCTTGCGTCACAGTAGGGCTGGGCGATATGGACCAAAATTAACATATCAATATTTTTAAGATAAATTGCGATATACAATATATATCTCAATATTCAAACATCTGCTGAGGTCATGACACAAACTAATGCAGACATGTTCCTGTTTTTTTAGTATTTTACATTGCTTTATAATGTTGCTGTTTTTGTTTTGATTTTTAATATCATCTTCTTCTATTTAGTTTTTCAATTTATATCCTTTATTTTATGAGTGTCTACTGTTGTCATCACTCTTTGTTAAAATCAGGTCTCTCTTGTAAATGAGTTCCCATGGCTCAATGAGACTACCTTCTATAAATAAAGGTTGAATGAATGAATATTTTTTTTCTTTCCATAAAGTTATAACAAAAATATATTTCTGAGTAAAAGCTTTGTTCCAATTGTCACACAGTCACATTTATTAACAAACAGCTGTAACTCTACTAAATGTCTAAAAATAAACTAGTTAGATATATTAAAGAATAATTCTCTTCAGCTGCGTCATCTTCACAATGTTGGTAAGCGTGTGTGAAGCAGCACGTGAGGGAGAAGGAGGGGCTGTGTGAAGTTGGAGGCGCAGACGGGAGAAAAAGAACTACACAGATTTTCAAGTCTTAATATTACTCGATGGTTGCGATAGAGCCATTTTAACAGAAAATATATCGATACATTGAGTATATTTGATGTATTGCTCAGCCCTATGTTACATAACTTTCCCCCCCCCCAGCTGAGTGGCTTGTTGCCATTGACAGCTGTCGTTACATGTGGCCTCTGATTCTTCATCCATTACTAACATGTTCCTGTTCAGTTACATCCTTAATAAATTATGAATCTAGCATGTCTTGAAGGAATGCTCTTTGTGCTCATAATGCTGCCTCATATTCCAAAGTTTTAACCAAAGCTTTTATGCAGTTGATTAGCCCTCATAGTATATTTTTAAGGCTTGCTCATATCTATCACTACATCAAATTTTAGCTCATTATTTAAAACTTTGACTGATTTATAGTTTTTATGTTTGCTAAGCTTAAATGTGACAGTGTAAAAATGTTGATGAACACAATTTAAACAACAGATCACGTCTTACCAGCATCACATGCATGAAAATAGTTATGAAGGCATAATCAGTAGCATCAGTGAATCAATTTTGTAGAGGTAAATACAATACATTTTCAAAAATCTAATAAAGAATTATTTAATAATGTATTTATTTGTATTCTTTGTCTTGCAGCAGTAAATGTAGCAAAATGTCCCACCTGAATGCATGCAACTTTTCATTTGCTATAAATATAGACAAGATCATGAAATATGATCAACGGAAAAAGCTGCATATTGTGAAGATTTGAATAAGACAGTTTTAACCCTTGTATTGTCCTGTAACTATGACCATCCATATTCCTTAGGGGGGAAATCCACCTAATTTAATTACTTAAGAATATGTATTTTTAACAAAATTCCACAAAAATACAAAACTTTTTATAGCCATCTCATCCTGAAATAAAATTATCATATTTAAATGACTTTCTATTTTGTTTTATTGGAACTCTTTAAGGATCTTTAGTTTAAACAAACAAAACAAACAAACATAAAAATCTCCATTTCACATACAGATTTTTAAAAAAATCACAATATATTTTATTTATCTAGTCAGCTAATTAAAAATAAATAAAACGTAAAAATGTTTCACTCATTTATCATGGGCCATTACCTCACTTCTAGGAATACAAGACACTTAAAGTATGTTCATAAATGAGCGGTGTACATTCACCGTTGGTGAAAACAGGAAGGAAACCACTGGAGTTCATGATGAAATTAAACTTTTTTTGATAGTTTTTGATATTGCATTTAGGGATGCACCGATCCACATTTCTTCCTTCCGATCCGATACCAATATTGCAATTTTGGGTATCGACCGATACCGATATGGGTATATCTGTATACACTGTACTTGTTTGTAGAGAGAAGATTAGACAAGTACAGTGTATACAAATATATTCATGTATGTCCAAAAAGGCAACTTGAGGTAAGTCTTATTAATGTTGGATAAGTTTCAAAGTTACAATTAAATTATGCTAACACAAAACATGTTTTATTTTATTCCTAGCTTTAAAGTGGATAATAAAGTGACTAATTTAAGTGATTGTTTCTTTAAAGTTATTTTATATTTTATTTTAAATAAGGGGGTGATAAAAGATTTTTTTCTTCTTTCTGCACTCTTTTCATTCAACGTTTTTTTTTTGATGCATTTGTTTTATTTTGTCTCTTTTAAATGAATGAATAAATTAATTAAATAAACTATTAAATAGCTTTACATCTGCTAAGTTCACGCCATAAACCAACACAGACATGTTCCTGGTTTTAGTATTTACATCACTTTATAATGTAGCTGTTTATGTTTCTTTGTTTAATACAGTTTTCTTGTAATTTTTAATTAATATGCTTTTTTATGATTGTCTACTGTTGTACTGATAAATATCTCCTGGAGAGTAAACTCTAAGCTTAGCTGTAAGTATCAAGCTGCAAAATCCTTCATTTTCTACAACTGATAGTGGTTGATCATTAATTATGATGAAGTTTAGCAACTTCTTGGTAAACATTCGAGCTCCGTGGCTTCAGCGATGTGTTTTTCTTGTTCATTCCGGGGCAGGCGCTCTGATTTCGGTCATCCGCTCTCAGTCTGTCCCTCCACCGAGATGGGGACGCCGCTGGCCAGGTTGGGATGCCTGTGTTTCAGTTCAGCGAGAGTGGCATCTTGCTGAAGCCCTAGATCTCGAATGTCCAACGCAAAACTATTTTGACCGCGGTTTAATGTGGCGCTATGGCTCTGCAGACATTGCACTTTGCTGTCTTGTGGTGTTTAGTGTAAAATACTTCACACAGCAGACATGTTACGAAGAAAAGTTGGCTAGCTGTTAGCTACAGTGCTACTGCACGTTGTAGCTGGCTGCAAACTACGAAATGGATTTCCTGAATGTGAGGCGGGTCTTGTTACTCTGGGTTCATGAGACACGCCTCCGTCCAGGAAATCCATTCCATAGTTTGTAGCCAATGTGCATCATGGATTGGAAATATCAGCAGGTTGGATTGGAAAATCTGATACGTAAATTATGCTGGTATCGGAGGCCGATAGCGATACCAGATCGGATCATCCCCATCCCTACAAAAAAGCATGTGCAAAAGAAATATGTTGACATTGTTCCAGAGTGTGCTACCCGCTCACTGACCTTTAGGGAAGGAAAGTCTGAGATTGTCATCATTGTATGTTTCAATACAATGGTGAAGTTAGTTATCTGCATTTAACCCATCACGCCTGTGATACATCCATATGTAAGCACCTGGGGAGCATTTAGGGACTAGGTGTATTACTAGTCTATTTTTCTAGTAGTTTAGCAACAAATGAGAGTCTGGAGACAGGCCGGAAGTTAGACATGACTGAGGGGTCAAGGCTAGGTTTTTTTCAGGAGATGTTGGACAGCAGCGTGTTTAAAATACAGGTGGTCCTCGACTTACGAACGGGTTCCGGACCTAAGAACCGTTCGTAGGTCGATACCGCCGTACGTCGGAA